>JAJOZX010000168.1:872500-997500 GCA_023014485.1 Bathynomus jamesi | reverse complement strand
GATGAAATATGATGAAGCTGAGAAAGATTACAGGTTGACAGCCGAAACATTGCTCTGTATGAGCGAGAGCTTTTCCAGACTAAATCAAGTTATGATGAAATATGAAAACCAAACTTAATCAAATTTAATTTAATCTAATCCGTAAGCTATTAGTATTCCATAATACTAAATTATGACAGTCTTTGGGATCTTTTCCGTTTGACTGCCGCCATTGAAACATACCCGAAAATATCACGACTTAACCTAACCAATTATCAAGGGCGTACAGTTGATCTATTATTAATTATAACATTGTTTGTTTCTGCAATAGTATTTACTATTTACTAATAGATCAACTGTACGCCCTTGATAATTGGTTAGGTTAAGTCGTGATATTTTCGGGTATGTTTCAATGGCGGCAGTCAAACGGAAAAGATCCCAGTCTTTGAATTCAAATGTCATGTTAACTCGTTTAACCCTCTAACTCGCAGAAAATTTTCAAACAATTTTTACCACGGGGGTACATTTGGACCCTTAAGTCGGAAATGTAATAAAGAATGCAAGAAACATTAATTATATATTATTTATTATGCATATTAACATATGATACATTATAACTGAAAAAAAGCCCTTACATGCAGTTTGCAAGTTAAAAAAAAAGTTTAAATGGGCCCTATTACAGATACAAAAAAAAAAATGAAAAATACAATAATCCTTTGTAATATAGAACTAACAATTTTGGTGAAATTATATATATATATATAATCATTCATTGTACAGTACATCAACCTATATGCAATTATGACATACTTTTGAGATGTGATTAGCACAAGCGAACTTCTGACACTTTACGCACTTGTTCCGAAATTTTTTATCACTAGTTCGTGGACAAAACGTGCATCGTCCCCGTTTCCTTGAGTCTACTGAAGTACTAGGATTTGGTGTATTATATTCATTTCCTGTACTGGAAGGAGGACATTATGGTGCTACTTGAGTTTCATTACTTATTAGCTGTTTGCCTAGTTCAACTAGAAAAAGTCCCCTTTTGTGACTTTTTCCATTTTTGTAATTTTTATTTACATGCATCCAAATGATGAAGCTATTTAGAGCGCTGATATCAAGCATGTTATAAAATACCACCATGGTCCATCTTCTGCATTTTCACTTGGTTGAATACTTCCGGACCATTTGATCAGCTGTGTCAACGCCACCTTTGGTCCGATTGTATTCTAAAATCATAATGAGCTTTTTGTCATTATGTGTTGTATCAATCTTGGGCTGGTCGTGAGTGGTGCTAAGCAATGTTACAACTTTTCCCTTTTTTGGTGTGTATGAGACTAAAGTTCCATCTGCGTGGAAAGCAAACATAGATGAGTATGTTTGGCGTCCATTGGTTGTGAGAAGTTGAGTTGGAATTTCTTTTTTATTCTTTCTTATGGTTCCTAATAATGTTAAGTCCATTTGCTTCAATTTTTTCGCTAACTCTAATGAAGTGAAAAAGTTATCACATGTTACATTTCGACCACTTTTTTCCATTCCTTTCACCTTGTCCATCACTACTCTTGCTCCTTGATTCTGTTCCCTCTCTTGCCCTACCTCTCTGCCAGTATATAATTGAATGTTAAAAACGTAAGATGTTGGGCTGTCACAGCAAACCCAAAATTTCAAACCATATTTTCTCGGTTTACTGGGAATATATTGTCTGAAAGGACATCTTCCCCGAAATGTAACCAATTGCTCATCAATTGTAAGATTGTCACTAGGAATATAACACATTTGTAAATTATCTACCCATTCTTGAAATACCTGTCTAATAGGACACATTTTATCAGTGGACCTTTGCTGACGTCGTCTCGACGCATCATCAAATCGTAAAACCCTTGACAACATTTGAAACCTGTTTCTCGACATGGTTTTGGAGAATACTGGTCGGCCATTATTTGTACTCCATAGCTCACAGATTGGCTCATTATTTGATTTGTAAACACCAGTAAGTATTAGAAGACCTAAAAAATGTTCAAATTCATTCATAGTGCATGTAAGTGCAACCCACCTTTCTTTGTACACTCGCTCACCTTCCTGATTGCGCAACGTTATGACAAAATTTCAGTCCAATATTGCATCATCTTTCAAAAGTATATATATATAATATATATATATATATATATATATATATATATAGGTAGGGGTACATATGGACCCCCATGGTAATAACTGTTATATACTAATGTGTTTGTAATAAAAAACAAATGCATTTTATTAATACATACTGTCAAAACAACTCGATGAAACATACAAAGTCATGCAACCACAAGCTCTTCAGTAAATTATTTAAAAATCTGTAGCTTCATAAAGACCTACTGGAGTCCATATGGACCCCTTTGGGAGTTTGAGGGTTAAGGCGTAAACAAACCTCTTTTCCATAAGATTTACCCACCATATGATAATAAAAACCCACTCTAATAGAGTTTATTTTCACAACAGTTTCGATGCCCACTGGCATCCTCTTCGGGTGGATTCGTTTTTCTGTATCCACTCGAAGAGGATGCCAGTGGGCATCGAAACTGTTGTGGAAATAAACTCTGTCTATTAGAGTGGGTTTTTATTATCATATTGTGACTTTCACGTATAAAAAGTGAAGTTTTCTTGCATTTATTTACCCACCAATTTGTCAAAGACGCGAGAGCACGTCTCAGAGGATGGGCAAAATCCGACGCAAAACGAATTTTTGAAGGCGGGAAAATGCTCAGCATATTAATTTATTGCTCAGTTCCACGTTTATTGATGTCCACTCCATATCAACAGAGCATTTGGTGTCCCGTAAAAATTTCAGCATTGAATATTTGTAAATATATTGACGAGTTTTGAAAAATAAAATAATTAAAACAATGTTTATTTCATTAAAAACATTATCGAAAACAATTTTCAAAGCTTATGGCGAACATTCCTTTTTCTTATGATTTAATTTATTTTAAAGTTATTTTAAAATTAATAAATGAATTAAGATCATGTAAATGATTCTAAGGAAAACTATATCTGTTTATTGCAAGACTTTCCTCAATAGTTAAAGATGGAGGTTTGTGGGAACGTCAAAACATCCTGGAATCTTGATAAGCGGAACTTATTTCCGCTCAAACCGAGTTTCAATGATGATACACGATGCAAAAACGTCGTTTTACGACAGTTGGATTATTAACCGCCGTCACCAAAAGCAACCCCCCCTTTGAATGTGGTTCGAACGATGTCGGCGATTCGATTAAACTTCGGGGAATCCACACTTCGAGCTTCGACAAACGAAAGAAAGCGTTGACACGAACGACATTAGACCCCGCATTACTATCATCATACACGTATTTAAAAACCGACAGAATTCTACAATCGTGATATAAATTATATATATATTATATATATATATATATTAATATATATATATAAGTTCGTAGCTTTTCACGTTGGTTTTCTTCAATATCTGTCTCTTAAATTTCCTTTTTCCCTTCAAAAGAAATAACTTGATAAAAGACGGGAAATAGTATGAAAAGGAAATGAGAGAGAGAGAGAGAGAGAGAGAGAGAGAGAGAGAGAGAGAAACACTGTTTCTCTCAAATTAAAGCTAAGCAACTCATTATAAGAAGTAGCTATATGCCACACAGAAATTCATTTTATATACATATATACATACGAGTATAAATGGCGGTTTGTCGGGTGAATCTTTTATTTGAAGTTGTCCATCAAAAACTTAAGAGTAAAATTTTCGTCGAATTTAAATGGTCAAATTTAATTATTGAAGAAAGCTTCGCAATAAATTGTTAACTATTATATTGAGGAAGACTTTACGTATACTCTCAGTAAATTCATTTCTCATTAAGTTCGTTCGTGAGTCCTAAAAAAAATGACCGTACATAACTTTAAACCCTGCATTATCTTGTAAGTAATATAACCATAATTAATCATAAAGTTTATATATTACATAATCATGATTACCTTCGAAGTGTTTGTTTATTTTATAGTTAATCCTAATAATAACAAACGCTAATATCTTAATCCTAATCATAACTAAATATGTGTTTGTTTTATTTTATAATAATAAATTATAATTAATCCTATCTATATATTACTTAATCCTAACTACGAAGTTTGTTTTATATTATAATTAATCAATATTTATACTACCAAATCGTAACTACCAATTGTATGTATGAATGTTATTATCTTATATTTAATCTGAGAGCCCAGTAAAGCCTAAATTTTAAGGGCCAAACTGAACAGGAAAAATCAAAAAATCAAGAATAATTAAATATGTTCTGTTAAAAAATTATTCTAATCTTATATTTATTTTTACCAATAAAAATTGAAACTGAAAACCGAGCAAAAAATTGAAACTGAAAACCGAGCACTTATCAGTCATTACGGGTCTTCTTGGTTTCATTCATTGCTGATTTTTAACCCATTAGTACCAAGTGGTCTTTCCCGAGACTGAATAAAATCGTCTGGCTTTAGTCAGAACAAAATCAATAAAGTGACGCTCGGCACCAATGGGTTAATGAAAAGATATAGTATTTTTTTAAGTAATTTTATGCCCAGAATTCAATTTTGACCTTGTTAAATACAAAAATTAACCAAACCTAAGATATATGAACCCGAACCTAATTAAAATAGAAAATAAATTATGTCCACCTACAGAGTGTCCACAAAGTCGCTTTGCAGTGAAATTACAGCATATCTGTATGTTGCCCTCCGTTCTCCGCACATTGCTTGTTCCGTGTCCATGTTGTTTGAAGCATTTTCTTCCACGTTGAAGGCTGAATATCATAAAAGCAGTCTCTGATGGCTGTTTTTAGGTCCTCAACATTTGTTACCCGCAGTTGGGAAATCTTCTCCTTCACAATGCCCCAAAGTGAATTATCGCATGTTGTCAAGTCTGGGCTTCGAGGTAGCCATGCCATATCAGATCCTCGTCCAATCCATCGTCCATTGAACGTGTTATTGAGATAGTCTCGAACTGCGAGAGTATAATGTGCCAGTGTACCATCTTGCTGCAGGATGCATTTTGATTCGAGATCCATCTCACACAGTTGTGGAACGAACCAGGTTTGCAGCTTGTTCAGATATACCGTTCAGAGGGCGATAGATTGGACGAGGATCTGATATGGCAGGGCCACCTCGAAGCCCAGACTTGACAACATGCGATAATTCACTTTAGGGCATTGTGAAGGAGAAGATTTCCCAACTGCGGGTAACAAGTGTTGAGGACCTAAAAACAGCCATCTGAGACTGCTTTTATGATAATCAGCCTTCAACGTGGAAGAAAATGTTTCAAACAACATGGACACGGAACAAGCAATGTGCGGAGAACGGAGGGCAACATACAGATATGCTGTAATTTCACTACGAAAGGACTTTGTGGACACTCAGTAGGTGGGTATAACTTACTTTCTATCTTAGTTAGGTTAGGGTTCATATATCTTAGTGTTTGTTAATTTCCGCATTTAAGGAAGGCCAAAATTGAATTCTGCGCAGACAATTACCTAAAAAAAAATGTTTTCATTAAAAATCAGCAGTGAATGAAACTGAGAAGATCCGTCATTACACAAAACCTCAACTCATTTACTGAATTAAAAATTATAACTTAGCGATTTTATTTATTTCAGTTCGATGTAATTTCAATGTGAACTCATAATTAAACGTTTTGGTAGATTCCCAGATGATGACAACTGTGAGTGACCGAATATTTAAGTATAACTTTATATTATGGTATGTGTTTTACTTTAATATATATATATATATGTAGCGGATCGACAAGAAATAGACCAACAAATAGACAGAAATACTTTCCTTCCACGCTACCATCAAACAGTCGCAACACACGTGGGCAAACAAACAATGGAAAGTCTGTGTCTTCCCCAAAAAAGGCGCGAATGTAAGCCTTTGTAAACTAAAAGACGCGTGGACAAAGCGTCCTAAGATTTGGTACAGTTCTACGTCACTGGAACTGCGTATAAAAGCAAGCACCCACTCCCACTCTCTCTCACTTCGTTGGCGCTTCCATTTCGTTCGACTACTCGGTACGATACCACCTCTTCGACCGCCTACCGGTTTCGGCCGGAGGCGAGGCCCGCTACTTTCTTCAAGGCCTGCAATTTGTCATCAAGTGGGATCTACAGACCGCCTGCAGAAGCAATCCTTCGAGGCCCAACCGGAATCACTTCGGGCCTGCGGTTTGCCGGGTCGGCCTTCAAGTTTCTCCACATTCCTCGAGGTATATTCCTGCAAGATCATAAGGCCAGCCTGCATCTCGAGAAGTAACATCACCTCAGGCTTCCGAACGAAGCCTACATCCATCATCTCAAGAGGCTTAACGGACAACGACAACTCGAGTATTCGGTAATAGATCTTTCTCCAACCCACCTTCAAGCGTTACAACGTCCGGCTAAGATAAGTACCTCCTATTCTAAGTACTCTTGTGAAGCCTACATTAGCCTACCGCCGAACAGCAGGCTACTCTCCCAAAGTGAGTAATTAACGTTCCAATTGACTCCCGTTAATAACGCAGTAGGCCTGTCATCCAATTCAAGTGTCATTTTTATACCGTTATTCCGCGTATCATCCGTCATTATGTTCAAGTCATATATTTGTGTGTTAACTAAATATTCTCTTGACGTAATCATTTAACATCACATAATGTTCTTATATATAAATGATATTTTGTGTAAGCATTTCAATCCATTATTATTAGGCCACATCAATTATTCTATGTGCATCCATGCAATCATTTAGCCTACTTAATCAGTGTCATGTTTTTCCATTCAATGTACCAAACGCACGTGCATTCTTTATATCATTAACTAGGCCCATTCAATGTTCCATATCGCATGCCATTTACATACCATTAATGAGTACATTATTACGTGTCAATTAAGCTATTAACAAATCATTTTATTAGCTAAGCCTATGCCATAAGCATAACGTAAAACTACCAATTAATTACTGTCAATTCTTTGTTATATCACAGTGAATAAAATAACGGATTTATTTTCATAATAAACTACAAAACATAAGGTGTCTTTTATAACCTTAACATTAATTTGCTTGGGCGTAAATCAAGCTGGTGACCCTCGCTGCCATTTCGGTCACTTCCAATAGTATGGTGGATCTACTCAAATAGCCTTTCATTAATAAGTAATCAGTCAGTCATTGCCTTAATCAATCGTTGCATACAATTAAATCATTATCACCTTAAACGGCTAAAACTAGGTCCACTATATATATATATATATATATATATAATATATATATATATAATATATATGTGTGTGTAGAGGAACAGACAACTACAGACAGAAAACAAAGAACAGCCATAGGAATTCTTTTCACTGCCATTTCTCAAACACTCTTAGAAGACACACGCGGTTTCAAGCAATAAAAGAAAAACAACGACGCTAGCCTTGAACCGCGGAATTCGAATGTTCCTAAGGTTATATAAGGCGCAGTTTACTGACATTCATTCTCACTCCTTTCGTGCGTCCACTCGTAAGTCAACTCTACACGCAGTCTCCCTGCATCAGCTTTAGCCAGCACAGACCAAGGCCCCACTTCAACATATTCCATTCAAGAAACGAAGCATCACTTGAAGTAAACTATCATTCCTTCCCGCAACAAACCACGCAACCACAGTAGGCGTTTCCATTGGTCTCTTCATAACACCTCAACCGTTTGCCAATCATCCTCGAGAGCACCGGCAAAGTTCAACGCTACGAGAAAACATCCTCAAGGAGGATACAGTACGTGAACCTTCTACGAAGCTACAAGCCCAAATCACTTCACCTTGGTTCAGCGTTCGCTGCTTTACGGAAAGCGGCCGTCAACGAGAATCCAATAGGCCCGTTAACACTTCACCGTGAAGACCTCGACTTGCGGAACAACTGACGGTCAATTTCGCCTTCAAGCTCCCACTCTAGGAGAACGATCTCGACGTGCTTAACAACAGACGGCAATGACACCTCGGGCCTACAATTCAATAGGCCAACCTCCAAGTAACTCATTAACCTAGAGGTAGCACCCGTGGTCGGTAAGCACTTTTCTTAAACAATAATGCAAAGCCTACATCAGACCGCAGAAGCGTAGGCTATAAACGCAATGTGTTTTACAAATAGTTCAAACTAACTCTCGTTGAAACGCAGTAGGCCTATTTCCTAATCCAAGTGTCATTACAATATTTGATTGTGCATCAGACTAATTCTCTAATACAAACCCACACTAGGCTTATTTCCTGTGCCCAGTTCAAGTGTCATTTCCAATACCGTAATCGTGTATCATCCTGCTATTGTGTTCTTTCATATATCCATAAATACTTTGCATCCATTTATTTATGTGATTTATTTAAGCATTTCATTATTGACGGCCGAATCCACTTACCGTGTACTAAACGCACGTGCATTCTTAATATCATTACTAGTCCCATTCAATGTTCCATTTATGCGTAACTCTAGCCTGCGTCACCTTTTCAGCGTACCAAAACGTACGTGCTTAATTTCTATTATTATTAGGCTGCAAGCATTTATTCCATGTTCATTCATTCGTAACCTTTAGCCTACATAATCAGTGTGTTACGTATTTTATTCAGTGTACCAAAACGTACGTGCATAATTTCTGTTATCACTAGGTTTCATATTTTATGTTTTGTTCCATTTTTGCATGCTATTAGCCTACCATAAATGAATGCATTACTTGCCAATTAGGCTCTTAAACATTTCTCTTATTGGCTCAGCGCCATGTCATCTTAGCATAATTTAAGGCCGTTAAATAATTGTTATTCACTATAATTACTATCAATCGTTTGTTATTTACTGTGAACAAATAACAGATTTATTTTCTTAATTAAATACAAAACAATAAGATGCTTTTTATACCCTTTATAACCTTAACAATATTTGCTTGGGTGTAATCCAAGCTGGTGACCTCGAAGCAATTCGTATCACTCAGAAATATTACAGTAGGCGTACTCCATTAGCTACCTTCAACAGGTGATACTGTAGGACATCATAAATTAACCCAGCCTGTCATTATAACAATCAATCATTGCATCAATTAATCACTAGCATTAAATTAATCAGCATCACCTCATTCGGCTAAGATTAGGCCCACTATATATACACACACACACACACCCACTAGGTCTGTCCAAAAAGTATATGGACAGGGTGCTTATTTTTAGAACAAGGTCATGCTTGGAGTTGTGACTGTGCTTAACATGTCTCTGCATGTCGAGACAAGTTGACTGATAGGGTTGCACTGCATTGTGTAGCGTCAGTTCACTGTGGTGATCCGATAAAGTTAAACGTGTCTTGTTTCGCGGCGATTTCTTACGATATCGGAGAGTATCGAGCAACGTGTTGAAAGTGAAGGTATTGTGTACCATGAATATGCTTCACAGGGACAAACACTCAACAAGGAATTTTACATTGAAGTTTTGAGACGTCTATGTGAAGCAGTTCGGAGGAAACGGCCGCAAAAGTGGGAGTCCGGAGACTTGATGCTTCATCACGATAACGCGTTATCTCACTCGTCGCAACTTGTCCAGCAATTTTTGACCAAAAACTCTACCCTCCTGAGTACAGCAACCTCCAAATTCGCGGGATTTGGCTCCATGCAACTTTTTTTTGTTTCCGAAGTTCAAACAAACCCTGAAAGGACACCGATTCGATGATGTTGAGACCACTAAAAGAAATTCGACGGAGCAGCTTTTGGCCATTCCGAAAACTGGTTTCGAAAAATGTTTTGAACAGTGAGAGGATCGTTGGGCAAAGTGAGTGGCTTCAGAAGGAGTGTACTTTGACGAGATTAAGCTCCAAACCCTGTAAGTCTCATATTCTGTCTGTAATCGCATCTGTCCGGATACTTTTTGGACAAACTTTATATATATACTGTATATATATATATATATATATACATATATATATACAGGGCGTCCCAAAAAAATGTATACACACTTTAAATACTTATAAAGGCAGTGTTTATTAAAATACATTTCATTTTCAAAATGTAATAGAATCTACAGACATTATTTAATTGTTTTGTCAACGCCTGTTTTCAAACTGATGTCCGTTCTGGTCCAGGCACTGCTGATAACGCGAAGCAATGGAATCGCAAACATCACGAAACATTTCGTTTGGTATTTGTGTGCATTCTCGTTCAATGGCTGCTCTCAATTCAGCGACTGTTGCAGGTTTTATAGCGTAGACTTTGTCTTTTAAGTATCCCCATAAAAAAAAGTCTAGTGGTGTGAGGTCTGGTGAACGCGGAGGGTATTCTACGAAACCCCTTCGTCCAATCCATCCACATCGTGCCAAGTACCACTCGCAATACTCCACTCTTCGGTCCGGATCATCTTCATTAATAGCATGGACTAATCTTGGAATGTAACTTTTCCATTGACAGCGCTTCAAAATGCGTTGGACAGACGATTCTGAAATTCCTACCTCACGACTCGCTTGCCGTACAGATTTTCTTGGACTTTGGTGATACGTTTCCAGTACTCTTTCTTGCTTTGTGGGGCTTGTCGATGTCCGTGGTCTTCCGGAACGCTTCTTGTGGACATTCTGAACAGTTCCATCGGCTTCAAACTTATCTCTAATTCGAGTGATGGTAAGTCGCGTTGGTGGATCTGTTTGAAACTCCCTCCTAAACTGTCTTTGCACTTCAACTGCGTTTTCACACTTCCAGTAGCATTTTAGAATGAATTTCCTTTGTTCAAAGCTTAGTCTGACTGCCATTATTAATTCTAATGGGTTTAACTTGGAAAGAAAGAATCATCAATTGAGCTATCAGCTGTTAAAGTGTGTATACATTTTTTGGGGACGCCCTGTGTATAATATATATATATATATGTAAAGAACGACGCTTGTGTAGAAGAACGTTCCACAAATGAGGAGGAAGAACGAACAAATGAAAAATGAGGTTACCACCCGGGAATCGAACCTGGGATCTTCCGATTGCCGGTCAGATATGTAGGAGAATTACGACATTTGATTAATCGAGGCCCATGGTGTAGTGGATAGCATATCTGACCGGCAATCGGAAGATCCCGGGTTCGATTCCCGGGTGGTAACCTCATTTTTCATTTGTTCGTTCTTCCTCCTCATCTTGTGCGGAACGTTCTTCTACACAAGCGTCGTTCTTTACATTAATTATACTGTGTGTTGTTTGCAGTTAAAATGTATATATAGATACAGCATGCGAAGGTGCCCCCTCAGAGCATTGGTTTCTGCTCGTATGTAGGAGAATTACGACATTTGATTAATCGAGGCCCATGGTGTAGTGGATAGCATATCTGACCGGCAATCGAAAGATCCCGGGTTCGATTCCCGGGTGGTAACCTCATTTTTCATTTGTTCGTTCTTCCTCCTCATCTTGTGCGGAACGTTCTTCTACACAAGCGTCGTTCTTTACATTAATTATACTGTGTGTTGTTTGCAGTTAAAAAAAAAAATATATATATATATATATATATATATATGCCTCGGTGGTGTAACGGTTAGCGTCGCTGACTACGAATTCATTGGCTCCGGGATGGAGACCGGTGATGGCAGCCGGCGCGCAGCAAAACCCAGCTGTTCATCCTTCCACACAATAAAGAAAGTGGTTGGTAGATAAATGGGTACCCTGGGTGACCTAGACGCTAGGCTGCTGATGGGGCGTGGTTCGGATTCCACGTTAAACTGTAGGTCTAAGGTGAAGTGAAAAGCTTGACCTTCGTCAGAATGAACAATTCGGGCGGAAGCAAACCAAAGGTATATAGGGTGTCCCCAGAAAATGTCCCTATTTCTATATGTCCGTTATGTTATTTTATAATGGATGTATATTTGTATATTTTATTATCGGAGTTTCTTCTTGAAAAGGGTAACAGACTGGGGGTTTTATTGCGCATATAACTATATGCGTATATTTATACATTTCTAATCTTTCATTACGTAATAACTAATAAATATTGTACATTAAAACTGTTCTTTCACCATTTCATACTTATAGCAATAACTTCTAATTTCGTAGAAATTAGAAAGACGATACCGCTACTAATAGACCATAGCCTAGTAAAGCCATGGAAGGCCTTACTCGGTTATAGTCTTTAAGGAAAGCTAAAGGCGTTTTCTATTCGGCAGAAAGTTGCTAAACTTTTAGAAAATTCTGAACTAAAACGAAAATACAGCGTTCTATTCGTCGACGTCATCAAACATTAGAAATTGTCTAAACCTTCAAGAATTTCATAATCATCTAAGGCAGTGTTTCCCAACCGGGGGCCATATGGCTCCCTGGGGGCCATGGCACATTTGAAGGGGGCCACAGGAAAATGTTATTTTGTAAAATAGAGTTAAATCTGCATATTACCTACTGAAAATAATGCTTATGGGGGCCACGGGAAAAAATAAGGTTCCTAAGGGGGGCCATAAGCCAAAACCGGTTGGGAACCACTGATCTAAGGCATATGACTAAAGTTTAGCAGATTTTTGTTTACAAACAGACTGTAACCTAAGGCCGGATTGTAGAATAATTTTTTGCATACCATAGCATTATTAATAACTAGTGTTAATTATGGAGTAGGCTGCACAACACTTGTGAATATAAATAGAATTAGATGCATATTATTAATTTTTGAAGGAATAAATGGAGTTTTAGCAGTGATTTAGGCCTAAAGGCTTTTGAAAAGCTATTCTTCCAGTTTTAAGGGCTAATTATAGGGTAAGTTTGGTGGCCTAGGCTTAAAAAAATACAAATACGCATACAAAAGCCTAGCCTAGCAAGGGCCTGTGCATAGGTTAGTATTTTTGCCTAATTAATAATATACTCGAATGTTCAGAGCATCCATATACCATTCTGTTTGTTTACTATAACATCAGCTGACGAAAGTTTAGACGAAATTTAGCAAACGCGTTCTTTTCTAAAGTTTAGAATTTCGTGTGTCGAATAGAAAACGTTTTATGTCGGCTGCCTTAACTAGGCCGCCTTAATAAGGACCCAGTCTACAGGAAACAATATGGCTGAACCTTCAAACAGTGATGCCGCGTTTGCAGCTGGAACAGAAAATGAAGATTGTTGAGTAGTTTTATGTGACAAATTCTGTGGCGCAATACAGGGAACTTTCGCAGAGAATATGGATGTTGAGATCCACCCGATAGAAAGACAAGATCACGAATTGTTAGAAATTTTCAGCAAAACAAAATGTAAGCAATCAACATAAGGGTGATAGTGGTAGGCGACGATCCAAAAGAACTGTGCAACACGTAAATACGGTTCATGGAATTATTGCGCACAGTTCGCAGAAGTCAGTTTGACCTTTGTCAGCAGAAGTAGGTATTTCACAAACGTCTATGTATCCTATACTTCGTACAAATTAAACCTTTTTCCCTACAAACTTCATTCACAAGCTTCACTGACTAATTTTCAAAAACAAAACCGAGTGGAATTCGCAACATGGATGTTAGCAAAGCTAGAAAAAGATCCTGAGGTTTTGAAACACATCCACTTCACTGACGAGTGTTATGTACCTCTGGCTAAGGCAGAGGTGGGGAACTTTTATTGTGTGGCGGGAAAATTTCAACTAAAATAATCTACCGGGCAAATTACAGCTTTAAAAATAGTTTGGGAAATAATTAAGATATAAATACTGTATGACTTTAAATAATCAAACTGTCCGCGGGCAATTAAATTACACTAATTACACATTATGCCACAGGGCGGCAGGTTCCCCACACCTGTTCTAGGGAGAGTAATAAGCAAAACTTTCATTTCTGGGGAATTCATGCTGGCGCTCCACTAGAACTTCCACGTAATGTTGCTAAAGTCAACATTTGGGTCACTGTTGGGTAGTATGGTGTAGTAGATCCCTACTTCTTTGAGAATGAAACTGGAAAAGCAGTAAGGTAACGCAAATTTTACATCGTCAGATGCTACAAGATTTCGATTTACCACAACTAATTAGTTTGTCTCGTAAAAGAAATAACTCATTACCTCAGATTCACAGTGGTTTCAGCAGGATTGAGCACCTCCACACACTGCTTGTGAAACTCGAAACTTTCTGAGGAAAGATTTTTCCAGGCGATTAATCTCCATTCATGAGTCAGTGGATTGACCCCTATGCTCCCTGACCTCACACCCTCTGACTTTTTTTTTTTTTTTTTTTACATAAAAGACAGAATCTATTCTATGAAGTCTAAGACACTTGAAGACATAAATATCAAAGTCTACGAGGTAATTAACAACATCCCAGCTGAGCTATTTCTAAAAATTATCAAACATTTGTGTAAGGTTGAATATTGTGTAAAATAAAATTGCGATTACTCGTACACTGAACATATTGTTTAATTAAAGTTAATAAACTCGTATGTTTTACGTACCTATTGCGTTTGTTCTTGTCTGATTCATTTTTTTAGCTTAGAAAATTTATTTAGAAATAGGGCCATTTAATGCGGGCACCTGGAATACAGGGATCCCTTTAACATTGTCATTGTTAATTTTTATTTTTATTTTTTGTTTTTATTTATTAATAAAATGTGTATGGAACTTACCCTTTTGCCGAAAAAATGTAATTTCATTCCTATTTACCCTCAATCAAAAGTATTAAACACCATTGAAAAGTTGGGACAAGTATTAATGATATAAAATGTTAAAAAAAAAAATCATTGAAAATAAGATTGCATTATAATATTTAGTACATTTCCATTCGGGTTTTTTACAGTACTTCCAGGAATACTGTCTGCTTAATTTGCCATTATAGTCTGGGAAAACAGTTGAGGTGACAGTAGTACTTTTGAGCTCTTTCACCTTCTGTTAATTACCTTGTTTTTATCATTTTGTACGCTTATTTACCAACTATAACTATTTAATATAAAATCACAGGCTTGAATCGTGACACTCAATGAATGTAGAAAACGGACCCAAAATGTCCTTTGTAAATGCTACTTAATAATTCAATAAAGATTTGGTTGAGTAACACCCTAACAGAACATTGTGAATTCTAGGTACGTTTAATGAGAGGTAAGGTCATTCTTAATTGGGTGTTTAGAAGTGGAAATGATTCAAGTGCATTTAGAACGACGAAATTCAAGAAGCGATTAAAGTGCATGAGTCACCGCTGATCACCGTTTTCTTCTCATAAAGTAATTCAAGCGCTCTTGACGCATTATATTATTGTGTTTTTCTATGCCCACGAAGTGATTTAAATGCATTATTATTTGCACACACACACACACACACACACACACACATATATATATATATATATATATATATATATATATATATTACACAGACTGCAATTTAGGGTGGATCACTTTTCATTTTTTTTTTTTAATTATAGCTGGTCAAAGTTTTTCCCATGATTTGGTTCAGTGGAAGTACACTGACACCATTTTCACCAAAATCGATCAATATTTAGGGGTCGCGCATCGACCTTGAAAATTTAAATTTTGGAAATTTGGCCAAATTGACAATTTTTTACTGAATAAAGATAAATCATCAAATGACCATATTTTCTGAATCCTCTCAGTGAAAGAAATCCTCTCAGATACTTACCAAGTTGATAGGACAAGTGGTTTAGAAGTTATACTCACCTTGAGATAGCATTAAAATTTAAAATACCGTATTTGTCCCCGTACCTCCATATGCTGTCTGCCATTGTCTGCTTTTTAGGATAAGATAAAACGAATAAGGAAAGATCAAATGTATTTTGTATTAAAACGGTTTACTGATATCACTAAAGGCACTTACTCCGGTGCCCCTAACTAGGTTCAAAAACTGTATGAATCGTGGTTAGAACAGACGTCATCTTAAGGCGTGCGCCATGTACTCTCTCTGCTAACTCCCTTTCCCTCTGCGCTACGTCATCTTGGCAAGTGACGACTTCTTGAAGTCACCGAGTTCTTTCCGGCTCTTTTCCACGAGCTGAAGAAGACCCTGCAGCTGTGACTCGTCTTTTGTGACAGTGTTCGCGTAATCTTCTATCAGTTTTATCCCTCTCTCTGCCACGTCGTTGGTAACTTTCAGATGCGAGATGACATTCTTCAGATCACAGTAGTTCTTATCTTGATCCCACTTATTCACCGGCAGAGTGAGCCACGTAGACGCGCACACCTGCAGGCCTGTGAACACGAACCACGATGACTCATCGATCAGGTCCGGAAGGCGCGTCGTGTCATCAACCGAGACGTTGTCATACGTGAAGTCCTCGGGCACAGCGAGGCGGCACAGCTTCTTTGCCATCTCGTGCTTCACAGTGTCTTCCACTTTGTCACTGCAGAGGGCGAAAACGACGGTCTGAGGCCTCAGATACCACAAGTGCCGCCTGATCACTGCCAGTGAAGCCTCTGCAATCTCGCGATCCACAGCCCTGTACTGCAGAAGACGCTGGTACAACACAAGGTCATTCAGCGGGGCATCAGCTGCGACAGGAGCCACCAGCCAGGCAGGTGCATAGAGGAGTGCAGTAAATAGTACCACTCTCTGAAGTTTACCGATACCACTCCATATAAGTTTGTTTAATGGTAAATTATTTATCTTGTTTTTTTCTGGTAGGAACTTCAAATGGCTGTTTGCAGAAGGCAATACAATATTTAACTTCTAATTCAAAATACCAACCTTGGCCATCCACCTCGCATGATGGTAGGCTCCTGGGCGCATGAAGTGTGTGCCACGACGTGGCTGGGCCCCGAGTACCAGGAGTGTAATCTCCGCCACTTCTCGGTAGTCTTCTCTGACAAGACCAGAAGCGGTGCCGAGGAACTTGACTGCCTCATCTCGGAGCTCCATCAGCCACGTCACCTCCGCCAAATGCTCGATCTCCAGCTCGCGATAGGTCGAGAGGTCGAGCTTGTCCCACCTGAAAGGGGAGTTATGAAAATATTGCATGAAAACGACTGAAGTTTCCCTTTTCGACTGCTATTAACATCATTAGTAGAAGGACGCTGATATCTCAATTGCTCTGAAGGCAAAAAATCATTGGAGAAAACAAATGCGCCTTAGACTTGAAATTCACCTTCTCCTCAGATACTGGAACAAAGGTTCAGTTGGTGCTGTGGTTCTTCCAAACGCGGTGATGACCACTGCCCCCACCATGAGCTCCATAACGTGATGGCGACAGCCCAGCTGGAAGAGCGGTTTACCAAGCATTTTCTCCAGCCGGACCACCGCACCGCACCCTGCACCCTCCCCGTATTGGAGGAAGTTGTGTCGAAGCACAGTCCAATCACGTTGTTCTCGCATCCCCAGTCTTTGAGAGCATGAAAGGTCGCCTGGGCCTGGGACAGACCGGTGCCGTCAGCAACAGTCGGAACGGCCAGCAACTTTCCTTCTGTGCATTGGGGAGCTCCGGAGATGAGAAACGCCTGGCGGTGCTCCAATGATCCAAGAGAGTCCTGAAACGTATGTCATACATGCCAATCCATTATCGTCCACTGAATATGTCAATCCACTGTCGTCACTGGAACATGTTAATTCACTGTCGTCCACGGTGAGGCAAAACTGACCTTGATTACTTTACCGTCCCAGTGGACGACAGCATGCCTCGGAGATACGAAGGATTTCTGCACAGCTGTCGACACTTCACAACGATGTGCCACTCTTCCACGGCGAGACGTGTCCTTCGAGATACTGAATTTGTCCAGGTCTGCGGGCGGATCTGCCGAACGTAGGACTGCCGCCACGACACTTGCCACCTATATGCGAAATTGAAAGGAAATTGACAAGGATACGTATGGTTTTTATGTGACAAAATAATCACTAAATTTTCCGTCGTTACGTTTATTATATCTTTGTCAAGGAAAGATCATCACTGATATATATACACCTGATTATTGGACATCCGGAAGCGATCAGCCACTTCAATAACAGCCGGTGCATTGGGGATGCGGTGAGGAAGGCTGATTGATACAGTTGATTCTCTCGGCTGTCGGTATGGTGGTTCTAGCTGTGATTCGGAGTTGCTCGATGATCTGCTTTCTATAGATTCATCGTCGCTCTCAGCTTCGGTTCCTAATTTCGTTTTTGAGGTGCCTGGCTCATCACGAGATTGTTGTCTTGAGAGTTGCCGTTTTCTCTTGACAACGAACACTTTATCATTCCCACTCATTGTTGCCTGGCGCAGGCCCCGTTGATCCTCATAAAATTTAATATCTTCTTGTTTGTTGTTGTCTGAGAGTAGTCGACTTTTCTGTATCTCTTCAATAGCATCGGGAGCTCCGATGTCCCAGAGCTTGTTCAGATTTTCTGAAAACTTCTCCCTGCCTTTTCCCGCGTCACTGTCTCTCATCTTGCTCTTCTGCAGCGAGCGCCACTCTTCCCACAGTAACTCCAGTTTTCTTTCGCAGTTACGCCTCGTGATCGTCTTTATACGTGCCATGTTCCAAAATGCCAGAACATTGGCCACCGTGTCTTTTACGGCGGCCTTCCTGTCAGTAGTTTCCTGCTTGGCATAGAAGAAGTACTGGAGAACGTGATGGGTGGTTGGCAATTTGGCACCACCGATCGAGGAAGATGTCTGACTAATTAAGAAGACGTCCGTGGCTGACCTTAGAGAAGGTGGTGCTGTTGCTGCTGCTTTCTCTTTTCCAGAATAGGTAACTTTCAGAGTCTTCCCACTCCTGGTTGTTAACAGTTTATCCATTGTACTAAAGTCTAGACTTATCAAACACGAATCAATTGACACAGTTGATCTGTAAAAAGCAAACTGTGATTAGTAAAAATATTGGTCATAGACATAGCGTGTGTGTGTAATTGGGATTTTAGGATGCGCCAGCTACTGATGCTATGATTACGTCCATAACGGGGGACAAATATGGTATTTTAAATTTTAATGTTATTTCTACTGTAGGTGAGTGTAACTTCTAAACCACTTGTCCGATCAACTTGGTAAGTATCTGAGAGGATTTCTTTCACTGAGAGGATTCAGAAAATATGGTCATTTGATGATTTATCTTTATTCAGTGAAAGATTGTCAATTTGGCCAAATTTCCAAAATTGAAATTTTCAAGGTCGATGCGCGACCCCTAAATATTGATCGATTTTGGTAAAAATGGTGTCAGTGTACTTCCACTGAACCAAATCATAGGAAAAACTTTGACCAGCTATAATTTTTTAAAAAAAGTGAAAAGTGATCCACCCTACTGTGCATGGAACAAGAAACTCTTCTGGGAAAATTAAATCCACTATAGTTCGAATAAGTAATGGTAGATGACAAATATTATAGTTTTTCTTTTTCATCAAATTAAACGCGTTGCAGGAAAAGATCCCCCGGAGGAAAATACCCCCCGAGAAAAATATCCCCCTAGGAAAAAATCCCCCTGGAAAATATCCCCCGAGGAATAAATCCCCCATTAGTCATGAAACATATAAAAAATTATGTAGAAATGACATAACTTGTTGCTCAGACTCAAGTGAACGGTTAACAAACCAACTGTACACCCTTGACGATTGGTTAGGTTAAGTCGTGATATTTTCGTTCGTTAGCCTTATAAAGCTAACTAACGAAGGCTGGGGGCCCTGATCTTCAGGTGATCCAAACGTTCTATTTTCTTGGTCACCGATGTTAATCTTAAATGTTAATGTTAACTTAATGTTAATATTATCTTCAATGTTAACTTTTATCCCTTTAAGGCCGAAATTTTTGTAGGTTTAAGTTATGAATGACTAATGGGGGATTTATTCCTCGGGGATATTTTCCAGGGGGATTTTTTCCTAGGGGGATTTTTTCCTCGGGGTGGGGGTGGGGGTGGGGTATTTTCCTCCGCGGGATCTTTTCCTGCAGCCAATTAAACGGACGTGTTATGTGTCTTGAAAAGTGGAAGCTCAAATTCCTGACTGAGGTTTAAGTTTTGGTTTTTGGTTAAAAATACTAGTTACTCCTTTTTCTTTGATGTATTCAATCCGACGTGAATACAACGAGTTTCTTGTGTATATTGAGGTTCTGAATATATTAGGCTAGGCGGCTTAAAACCCTAGAGCCTGTCTCCTATGAGGGAAAACTATATTCCTGTGAGGGAAACTATATTTTGGGGCCTCTGCGAGTGACCGTTGCCCACGTTGGGCCTTCCTTCATTAAAAAGAAAAACTATAATATTTATCATTTACTATTACTGAGTCTTTTTAGTTTTATGTACTGTAAAATTTTTAAATAAAAATACATTTTTCTATTGTAGTTTTATTCGCTAATTTAAAATTTTTTTATTTTTTTTTTGGAGAAGCGAAAAGAAATAAAAATTTGCCTTTAAAGTATTCTTTTTTGGGAGAAAAAGCCTGGACGAGGCTTTTCCAACTGAAATTCTTCCTCAATTATATTTCCTTCGTGCAAGTATCGTCTCATCTATTTCAACGGTGTAGTTTGGACCCCCGATTTTCATTGGTTGTTTAAGAATTGCCTCGGCACAAATCTGGAACATGTAAGAAAGCTATTTAGATTACGTTAAGTTAGGTTTGGTTTGGTTGTTATGTTAGGTTGGTTAGGTTAGGTTAGGTACAGTTAAGATTAGTTTAGTTTCTCCTCTAGGTAACTTACCTCTCTTAAAAAGTTATTGTAATCAACCACAGTAGGATGACTCATATCAAGTTCATCTTTGCAAAACTTGACGCTTGTATACTCTTTACACCAACTATAAATAAACTTAATTATCGCACAACAAAGCTTAGGCCTAACTTGACTAGGTCTAGGTACGTAAACAGGGCCGTAGCTAATGGTAATCTCCAGGGGAGGCTACATAGTACCGATAATATAGGGAATTCTTTGTAAAAATAAAACAGATGTCGAAGTTAAAATTTTATATATACTGTATATGCATTTATTGGACCAGGTCAATTAGACAATTACAAAACTGAATTATAATTCTAAAACTACTTTTGGTAAACAACGTGTTCGAATGTAGAAAGTTTAAACAAACGAAACATGACTTAGATACAATACAAAATGCAAATTGGTAATAATTATAAAATAGTATAATGCATTGCGGTAATTTTTATTTTATTCGAATCTAATAGTTATTGAAAAATAAACAAGAGAAACATTGCTTCCAAATTCAAAAACAAAATACAGTACTTCAGTACACTAATAAAAAAATTAAAATTACTTCAAAACAGTTGCAACTTCCTGTTTTTCTGATCATTAAATTTTCTTAAAAGAATATCCATATCGATTGCTTTCGTGCGTTCTTTTTCAAATGCCAGTAGAACTAAATTTGCCATTCGTTGGTGACACATTGCCAGTCTTTGGGGCCGATGGTTAAAACTGAAGAAGTGGATTCGCATGTCACAGTTCTGCATCCAAATATTTAAGCAGCTGCCAGTACATTATAAGTGTCTTGAAAAGCAATCCTTTGTTCAAAAATTTCATCGAAAACCAACACGTCAGCTTTCTTTTCCGCTTCGTTTTTAACGTTTTTAAGAACATTTCTAACAACAGATATTTCTTCTTACGCTGGAATTTTAATGTTGAGGGGAGGCTCAAAATTTTCCAGGGGAGGCTCAGCCACCCCTGGCGGCCGCCAAGCTACGGCCCTCTGCGTAAAACTAGCGTACGCTACGTATTGATTAGTACTTTGAACGCAAATTATTATAATTTTTTTCTTTTCTCCAAAAAAAGAATGTTCTTTTGAAATTAGCGAACTTTATTTAAAATTCGTACAGTTCATAAAACTGTAAAGATCCCCATTATTTATTCGAACTATAGTGGATTTAATTCTCCCAGAAGAGTGCAGGAATGTTGATCAATGTTGCAGGGGGTATGCAACAAAGGGGAGGGGAATGCTGCAAGGGGTTATGCAACAAGGGGGAGGGGTTATGCAATGAAGAGAGGAGGGGTTATGCAACAAATCAATGCTGCAAAGGGGGGAAGGGTTATGCAGCAAGTTAATGTTGCAAAGGGGGAGGGAGGAAGCTTCGGAGGGAGAAGGGAGGATGACCTCCCCCCAAAGGGATTACCTTAACCTAAGAGAGGAAGAAACAAGGAGGAGGGTCTTTGGGGGAGACAATGGGATGTCCTTACCCCTCAAAGTGAAACCTAACCTAAGCCTTAACCTAAGAAAAAGAGAGAGTTCTTTATTCCAGCGGAGCCCGTCACATTATGAGCGTCCAGGGGCCAAGCAGCTGTTATATAGAGGGTCGTGAGTTGCCAGATATCACTTATTTATATATGGAGGGGTTACTAGAGAGCACTATATAATTTAATTATTTATTTATATATAGATTAGTTGCCTTTATTTTAATTTTTATTTAGATGAGTTACCAGTTATTGTTTTTATTTTAATTATGTTCAAGTGTACCTTATTAGGATGATTTTCTATGCAACACCATTTAATTTAATTACTTATTTATTAAGGGCAAGAGCGACTTTCTCCTTAAATTTGTTCAGCAAGAGAACTAATTTTTAAACGATTCCCAATATTAACAGTAAAAGCAATACAATTGAACCGTATTAAATAAAACACCATTACATCATTCTGTTTATTTAGACGAATTATTGGAATAAATTTCATGAAATATATAGAAAATAAATATACAATAGTTCATTCTATACAAACGATGGAATATATATGATAAAAAAGTCCTTTCTATATATCTTCTATATTTTTTATAAACAAAAAGCCTCGAAATGAAGAAGAGGATTCCTTTATTCATTTATTTTCAATTAAAATTATTTCGTACCTTGACGCTAGTATATTTTTAACAATAAAAGAAAAATGTACACAAAATAATTATATATATATATATATATATATATATATATATATATATATATATATATATACACAAATAATTATATATATATATACATACCACACACACTTACTTTTGTTACTTTTGTTGGGTTTGAACGACGGTTCAGGATCGACCTGCGGTCGACCCCTCTGCAGCATCCGGCCTCATTTGCGGGACTTGGTGAAGGAGGGAATTGCTCTCTGATCTCCTCCTGCCATCGTAGCTAGCCACGCATGGCTGGTCAGGGACTTTGCACAAGAATCTGTCCAGCTGATTCTTGAAGTAATTCAGGTCGGTGTGCTGGAGATTCCTCACTTCTTTTGGAAGGACATTGAAAAGCTTTGGGCCCCATATTCTGAGGGTATTTTCCATCCTCGTTTTCATGGCCCCTTGTCCCACCGCAGCTGGGACCGTACAAAATCTGCCTCTTCTCTCATTCCAGTTTGTTTCTATTTCATTTCTGAGGTTAGGGACAGAGCCCTCAAGTATTTTCCATATGTATATTATTGTGTACCGCTCGCGCCTTCTTTGAAGAGAGTAGAGTTTCAGGGATTGTAGTCGAGACCAGTAGTCTTCACCTTCCGTTTCCTCTATCTTAGACGTAAAAGTCCTTTGTATAGCTTCAATGCTCGCAATGTATCTTTTTTTGTGTGGGCTTGTGAGTACTGAGCAATACTCAATTATTGGTAGGACTAGACTCTTCCATAATTTAAGCATGATGTTTGCTTTTCTGTTGCAGAAGCTCCTCCAGATGATTCCCATTATTTTTCTAGCCGTTGTGATTTTGATTTTATAGTGCTCTCTGAATTCTGCATCCGACGACATTATTACTCCAAGATCCCTGACTTGTGGATTTGGTGTTATCTCTTTGGCTTGCGGAGTTTTGTACCCTATTTTCTGTAGCTCTTTGTTATTACCATATCTTAGAAGTTGGAATTTTTCTCCGTTGAACTTCATATTGTTGTCTTCTGCCTATTGGAATATATATATAGCATGTCCGACCGGCAACTGGATGATCCCGGGTTCGATTCCTGGGAGGTGCCTCATTTTTCATTTGTTCGTTCTTTCTCCTCTTCTTGTGCGGACGCTTTTCTACACAAGCGTCGTGCTTTACATTAATTATACTGCGTGTTGTTTGCAGTTTAAATGTATATATGTACGGCATGAGAAGGTGTCCCCTCAGGCATTCGATTCCGCTCGTATATATATATATATATATATATATATATATATATATATATATATATATATATATATATATATATATATATACATTTTAACTGCAAACAACACGCAGTATAATTAATGTAAAGAACGACGCTTGTGCTCAAATTATAGGGGTATCAAGCTGATATCGCTCACCATGAAGGTGTGGGAGCGAATTGTGAACTTAAGGCTGAGGGAGGAGGCAGGCGTGTCGACAGAGCAATTCGGTTTTATGCCCAGACGAAGTACGTCTGATGCTATTTTTGCATTACGACAGTTGGAGGAAAGGTACAGTGAAGGACAGAAGGCATTGCACATGGTTTTCATAGACTTAGAGAAGGCGTATGATAGGACACTGAGACAAGAGGTTTGGAGGTGCCTGAGGGAGAAGATGGTCCCAGAGAAGTACGTCAGATTGATTCAGGAAATGTATAGAGGGGTTACGACGAAATTGAGGTGCAGTGTTGGTGTGACGGAGAGTTTTGGAGTTGGGGTTGGTCTGCATCAGGGGTCAGCACTGAGTCCATTCCTATTCAACGTGGTGTTGGATGTGTTGACTGAGGAGGTTAGAGGGGTTGCTCCTTGGTGCATGATGTATGCCGATGATGTAGTGTTGTGTGCAGAGACAAGACAGGAGGTAGAACAACAGCTAGAAAATTGGAGGGAGGCATTGAAAAGTAGAGGTATGAAAGTTAGTCGGAAGAAGACTGAATATTTAAGATGTAATGTACAACTGAATGAAGGAGGGGGAGTGATGTTAAACGGTGAACTGATCAAACGGGTAGATCGTTTTAAATACTTGGGATCAACAATCGAGACAGAGGGGGAGCAGAGGGAGAGGTGAATCGTAGGATACAGTCGGGATGGAGGAGCTGGAGAGAGGTGTCCGGAGTTCTCTGTGATCGTAGGATGCCGGTGAAGCTGAAAGGGAAGGTCTTCAAAACAATGGTTAGGCCAGCCATGTTGTACGGAATGGACACGGTGCCAATGAAGAAGACTAGTGGCAGAAAGATGGATGTGGCTGAAATGAAAATGTTGCGATGGATGTGCGGTGTAACTAGAAGGGATCGAATCAGAAACGAACGCATTAGAGGAACGGTGAAAGTAGTAGAGGTGTCAAGAAAAGTCCAAGAAGCCAGACTGAGATGGTATGGGCATGGGACGTAGGGTGCTGGGAATGGAGGTGCCGGGAGGGAAAAGAGGTAGACCGAAGATGAAGTGGAGAGATTGCCTGGCGGCAGACATCCGGGAGAAAAATTTGGACGAGGACATGGTGCGTGACAGAAGAGAATGGAGGAGACTCATCAAGAAGAAGAAGATATCTTATTCATAATGTAATGAATTTGTATATTTAAAAGAAAAATCTTACAAACATACTGAAGAATTAGTTAAAAACTAAAAATTTTAATTCATACATTTTAAATCTCCAACCTTGTCCGCGATCCTTTCTTTGAAAATAACTTTGTGCTGCCTTTCCTCGAATAAAAAAAAAAAAAATCTAACGGTATAAACTCGAAACAGATGAATCGCCGAGCCGACCAAAAAGGTTGATCGCAAAGGTCCCTCGACACACTTTCGGCTAGAACACCCACGATGAAACCACTCCTTCAATTTTGTTCCCTTGCTATTACAGTGTATATATACAGTAAATCTATTTTATTTTTCTATGCGTGTAATTTGTGTGGTATCTTCTTCATAGTTGTGTTAAAACTTTACATTGTCTCTGTTATTGAAATGAAATGAAATGAATGAATGAAAATTAAAAAAATGGAAAGGTTTATTATCATTATTATTATTATTATTACGTGCGATGATTTCACGAGGATTAAGCTTATCGCCCCTCCTCTCGAGTTGATCTGATGAAGTAGTGAGTTGGTTTCTTTTACTCTCCACCTCACATAGGTATACCCGGCTCATCGGGGATTGTATGTACCAATAAATTACAATGTTACCATCCGGACTCCATCTCTCAACCTCCGATCAGCACCCCAGCGTCTTAACCACTAGGATACATAGGGCGTCCACTTATCTACCAGCCCAACCAGACATTCATTTTATATATAAATCTATTTTTTTTTCTTTGCGTGTAATTTGCGTAGTATCTTCTTTATAGTTGTGTTAAAACTTTACATTGTCTGTTATTGAAATGAAATTAAATGAATGAATGAAAATGAAAAAAATGGAAAGGTTTATTATCATTCTTATTATTATTATTATTATTATTACGTGCGATGATTTCACGAGGATTAAGCGTATCGCTCGTCCTCTCGAGTTGATCTGATGAAGTAGTGAGTTGGTTTCTTTAACTCTCCACCTCACATAGGTACACCTTGCTCATCAGGGATTGTATGTACCAAGAAATTACAATGTCACCATCCGGACTCGATCTCTCAACCTCCGATCAGCATCCCAGCGTCTTAACCACCAGGATACCTAGGGCGCCCATTTATCTACCAGCCCAACCGGTCATTCATTTTCACGAACTAAACACAATTTAATCACACTCCTGAGCGAGAATTGAAAGTAGAAAGTCAAGCTGAATAGTGTAACCAAAGTTGAGGATCGACTAATATGACCGCAAATAATAATAGTGCAAAATATTGTCGTGGTAGAGATTGAAAGTGGCAAATGTTGATCAATGTTGCAAAGGAGTGAGGGATATTACATAAAGAGGTGGGTTCTAAAATGGGAAAACCGAGAATAGTATGGACGCAAATATTAATGCAAATATTTGAAACCATCGTGGGTAGAGATTGGAAGTGGCAATACACCTTGAAATGTGAGCATTAGATCTACGGAGAGAAGATAAAGACACTCTTAGTCGACCAATCAGGAGTAAAGCGACCCGTTATATCGGTGTTACGATTGGTACACAAAATTTAACATAGCCCCGCACAGTTACATTGACAACCAATCATCAAACTTACGAGCCGCCTATTAGTCTTTTAGGGGTGGTGCTTGGGGATCATGCATGTAAAAGGAAATATTTTCAGCTGGAACTTACAAAGGTCGTTTTCACCAATGAATAAACATTCCTTCCGTCATGAATCAAGAATTTTACAGTTTACCGGATTTATATCAAGATGGAGACATTGCAGCGTTGTCCACAATTAATCTTTTTAACGCAGCCGACCGGGATGAATCATTTCCAACGCAAACCGTTGATGATATTTGCAATGATGCTCCTTACGATCCGACGCAAGGGACTGCCGTAGAAATGTAAGTAATTTTGTGCCTGTAATTTTTTTTGCAGCCAATTATTCGCGAACTGGTTATTTATTTAGTGTGCTGTCATTAGGAGAAAGAGCACTGTTCTGGATTATTTCATCATATATATGGAGGGTTGTAGTAATTCATCTTATCACATTAAAAATGCTTCATTTAAGTATCCGCTATTATAGATTAGTTTGTAATTAATATTATGCTAAAGTCCTGTTTTGATTCATTGAATTTTCTATAGCCATCTTTTGCATGTTTTAAATAATTTTATAAATTCCATAATAAATGTTATTCGGCATTTTCTCTTAAAGGCACTTCTCTGAGCGGTTCAAAGATATCTTCACATTGTAATACTGTTACTATATGTATACTCTGCATATGTTTTAAACAATTGGGTTTTTATTAAAAAAGATTCAGTGTGAACTAATTAATTATTCTTTCTCCTTAAAGGTCCGATGAGGATTTGGCACGTGTTATGCAATCTTTTCGTTTTGAAGAAACCCATATCGTGGACTTGAATAAGGAGGTGGAAGATTTACCGAGCAGTCAACCCAACGATTGTTACATTAACGAAATAATGTAAGTAAGGGGTTCCAAAAAACCTTAGCCCCCCAATTTGCAGCTTACATGTTTTTTATATCGAAATAGGTTTTAGTGATTATAAAAATATATAAAATTCTTTATTTATTGCAGGTATTAAAATTACTCTAGCTCATAAAGTGATAATATAATGGCTTCTCAATTAATTGGTGATTCGGAGAGGCAACGTGTGATAGATCGCATACGAGCAATAACATTTCGGGAAGCTCGTGATGCTGGAGCCACCTTTATAACACGTTCATGGGTTGCCAAAAAGTTGCAAAGAAGTGAGGATTTCGTCAAAAGAAATTGGAATAAAACTTTGGATGAATGTGAAATGGATACAGCCAAATCTGGGCGCCCAAATTTGCCACTCTCTCAGGAAACAAAGGACATCATTGAAAGCGGTACGCGTAGGCGGAAAAACAGCTGTGCTAAACTTTCTAGAGAGATCGAAATGTTGAGAGGAAAGATCGTTAGTGGTGAGATCATTCGACTGTACCGTCACAGGCAAGGTTTAAAGCCTTGGCATGAACTTCCAAAGCCAAGAAAAACTCAACTTAACATCGATGACAGAATGTGGTTTGCTTTTTGTTTATGTAACACGTCGGCCTAACTACCAAAATGATCGAGTGTGGACCACAACACCAGATGAAATCGATGACACTGAACATTATCGCGAATTATTAAAAAGTCCAGACTGTGTTGGTGTGTTTATTTTGTTCACGATAAGGCCCCCTACTTTAAGGCATTAGCTACTCAACAGTTGTTTCGGAACCATGAGATCGATTTCTTTGGAAATGAAGAATGGCCAGGAAATTCTCCTGACCTGAACGTCTTGAACACATTGGATGAGTTATAAAGGACAAGGTTGAATGTCTCTTGTTTCAAGAACCTGCAGCAAATCGATTTTCGAAGGATACAATGACGCAACACATTGAAACTGTTTTAGCAAATTTGTGTAACGATCAAGATCTATTCACGTCACTTTTGGCAAGCTACCCAAAGCGAATTCAGGCTGTCTTGGAAACCAATGGTGGGAACACCAAGTTTTAATTGTTTCTCATTAAATGCAGTATTAAATCTCTTGTAAGGTATGTTTAGTTTTACTGTACCTCTAATGGTTTAGGCTATGGGCGGGGGGGGGCTAAGGTTTATTGGAGCCCCGTATTTTTTTGTTTCGATCTTTTTTTTCGGGGAAGAAGAGACAATGTATTTTCATCAATTTATTAAATCAGAGAAATCATGTTTTTAGTACAATAACCATCTTAAGCTACAGAATATACAAACTAACATTATTGGTTACAAATATATACACACACATGCACACACACACACACTGCACAACACACACATATATATACGAATAAAACATCATACTATAAAACGAGTAAGCACAATCGGAAAACGACTTTTTATCTGTCTGCATACCATTTCGTCGTTTCGTTGAGTGTGACACTGGTCAAATAATAATTTTAAAAAATTATAAATTCTTTACCGCGTGACATGTGCATGAGAACTGAAAGGCAGTACATCCCACAAGTATTACTAAAATATCCTTGTAGACGGAAGGGATTCCATACAATTTCGGGGATATGCATCTGATCAAGAAATTTTACAATAACAGGGTCACTCCAGGGTTGAGTCCCGAGTGAATCAAAATAGTATATACGATCCCTATTTTTAAAATAGATTGCAAACCAATGAATCCCTTCACTACCAATAACATCTGTGTTCACAGTAAGACTACCGCAATTTCTCGTAGTTGGCAATTTCATTGTTTCTTTCTTTGCAAACATACCGATAAATTTGGAACGTGTGATTCGTTCACTATTCATTACTCTCTGAAGTGTATTCGCGTCCATTTTAAAAGTCAGTGACAACGTCCCTAAATCTGTCTACTTCTATTAGGGCTTGTGACTCGAGGTATACTGGTACACTAATAGGCCCGTCTATCGGCTTGGCGAATTCCAATCTGACTGAGATGTTTCCACTCTGTTGTGGACTTAAGTGTGTATTTATACTAGCAGATAAGTCAGGTGTGATGTCAAACGGATAAAGGTTAAATTGATCGATGAATTCTTTCTGCGTTACCCCAATCCGTAGCTTATCACAATCACCTACAATATGGGCCAGATTACTATTTGCTCTCGCGCAAAGAGGTAAACAGAGTCTGATGAATAGTCCGTATCCAATGTTCCTCCCAACGCAACGCCATTAAAGTATAGAGTCAGGGCCCTAGCAAATGCGAGGCCCAATTCGAGATTTTTAAAGTGGGGCCTTAAGGTTAAAGTTACCTACCCATAGTGGGTGTATGCTTACTGAAAGAAAAGAACAATGATTCAACAACAAATATCATTTATTTTGGATGTGATCACAAGGAAACCTTTCTGGCTTTCATAGAGGCAAATTCGGGAATGAGGTCTGTATAGTTACAGTTTCTCGCAATGTCGTTTTCAATGGAGAGGATCGCCAGATTACTGAGTCGATCCTGCAGCATCGTCGACCGTAAATACGTTTTTATTAATTTCAACTTTGAGAAACTTCTTTCTCCAGATGCAACAGTAACTGGAATAGTCAGTAGTATTTGCAATGCAGTCGTGAAATTCGGGAAATCCACAAACGATTGTTGAAAGTGATGAAGCCCAATATCTTCAGTGGATCACTTTGTATATCTTCTGGAAGAATTGGTTTCAAGGCTTCCATTTCCTCAGTAAGCATGAATCCATCAATGTTGCGGTTTTCTCCATCAGTCAGTTCAAGTTCAAGATCTTTGCTCTGCTTACGTAGGTCTGTCTTGGACATTTTTGTAAACATGTACATGAAGCCAAACTTTGAGTGGTGTTCGCTCAGTTGTTCGAATCGTCGTTCCAGGGAGGATATGGCAGTGTCTAAAATTGCGTTAAACAGAAATTTTAAATTTTTCTTCAGCATCTTCAATTAGCTGGTCTTGACCTTCATAGGAAAGCATCTTCTTCTTTCGTCTGACCTGTGTTGTCTTGAATTCTGGCTCGATTTCAAGCTGCTCTGCAATCTCTTTGGCATCTGTTACAGCACTTTGAAATCCACTCTCCCGATATTCTTTCATCCACTTACATGTTCTTTCCAAACTCTCGATGGCACTTGCCAGATGCTTTGAACCACTCTGAAGATCTCTACTCACGTAGTTGATTTGAAAGAGGAGGTCATACGAGAATATGACAGTAACAATGAATTTAAAATTCTTCATCTCTTTGCAAAGTGATTCTGCTTCGCTTCTTCCTTGAGGATCTTTTGCTTTTTCAGCAATTTCGACAAGTGCATCATAGATCTCGACAGCTTGATATCGTACAGCTTTGACACTTTGCACGGCATTCCCATCTTGTCTCGCTCAAGGGCTTCACTGAGAACTCTTTCACATACTTGCAGAAGACTGACCATCGATGGGTTGAGGCTGAGAAGAAGACAAGAAGACATACAGGCGTTGAATAACCCCGAAAAATGAGATGGCTTGAACACATGTTTGCCATGTCCACAAATAACAAATTGTAGTTGTGGCATGCGCATGGAGTGAAGAATGCTCCTGAATTCATTTCCAGATGTCGCGCTTGAACGCCTGATGAGTGTCCCTTTATGTTCGCACCATTATCGTATCCTTGTCCACGAATATCACTCATTTTCAGTCCTAGTTCGTGAAGTTCTTCCATCAATACCTCTAGTAGGTTTTCTCCTGTGGTCTCCATAACCTCAATGAACTTGATAGTGTTCAAAAATTCCACTTTCAATATCTGATGATCTATCAGAGACATATCGCAAAGTAAGGGACATCTGCTCCTTGTGACTAATGTCGGGTGTGCAATCAAGGATCACAGAGAAATACTTTGCCATTTTAATTCTGTGTACAATGGTTGCTCGAACTTTGTTGCCCATGAGCGAGATGAGTTCATTCTGGATTCGTTTTCCCAGGTAATGATCATGAATTTCGTTATTGACTATTCTTCTAAGATGGTCTTGCATGAAGGGCTCAAATCTTGAGATAAGCTCAACCAGTCCAAAGAAGTTGCCATTATTCCGTCTGAAGATTGTATCTACTGATCCTCAGAATGCCATGTTGTGTTCAGCGAGGTACTGTACAATGGCGAGGAGGCGCTCAAACACATTTTTCCACTTAAGCTTCTCCGTATTGATTCGTTCCTGACTGAGATGATCCACAGTGCAACTTTTGATCAAACGTTGTTCGAGTTCCATCCATTGGAGAGTCGCCTTCAGATGGCCCTGTGATCTTTCGTGCTCAGACAGTCTGGAACTAGTATTCAACCAGTCACAGAATCCTCCTCACCCCAAGGCCTTGTTGGAGTTTCCAAATAACTTGCAACAGAAACAAAATATCCGATTCTTAGAGATTGAATAAATCAGCCATTTATGTATACCAACTTCTCCATTTTCCATCCGTCTCTTGTAATAACTTCTTGAAAACTTGCGGCCATTGTCATCTCTGTGAAAGTTATAGTCTTCCTCACACTGTGGTGGGCCTTTACTCACTAGTAAATCTCTGACTTTTGTGCTGACAGTTTCCGGCCATTGACCTGGATTTTTTAGTCCATCCAGAGGCTGATTTTGCGGAATTCGAGTCTGATCCATGGGTTCTTCTTCCCTCTGGATATCACTTTCATCTATCAAAGCTGGTGATGACGCATGTGACGGCGCAGGTACATCTAGTTCACTTTCATCTATCAAAGTTGATGATGATGCATGTGACGGCGCAGGCACATCTTGTTCAGTTTCAGCCTGTGGATCGCGTTTCTCTAGAAATTTTTCAAATGACCCATACATACCCTCAAGTTCTGATTTCCGCTTCGCTTCACGCTGTCTCTTTTGGTGACCGCTGAGATATTTCCAAGCAGTATCTCGCAATCTCTTTGGAGGTATCACGCTCAGTCGATATCTGAAATATAACAAAATATATAATTAATACGGAATATTATTGTATATAAATACTACTGTATATGAAGAGTTATTATGACAAGCCGTATTTAATTTACCACTCAAAACCAAAATATTTTTTATACTATACATATATTTTCGGGGCCCCTAATAGCGCAGGGCCCAAAGCAGCCGCTTTGCTTGCTTTGCCCAAAGGCCGGCAGTGTATAGAGTTATATTTTTAAGGCCGAAATTCTCGAATTTAAAGGCATTCTTTTTATATTTTCCATTTACCGAATTGTTTTCCTGCATTCCAATTAATATCCTTTTAGGTAGATTTCCCAGAGCTATGTTTTCTATCTGTTTCGATGACAACCCTGCTGGCACCGTGTAGAGTTTGATTTGTAATCTGTTAATTGGGTATTTTACTGAGGCGTGTAGTAAATTTTTCTCAATTTCTTTTTGTTTTGGTGAACTTAATTTCACTCGCCATACGCGGAGGTATGTCTCCATAATGTGAATCACAACGGGTTTTTCTCCCTCTTCTTGATCAGCATCCAGATTTAAACAGATCTCAGGATTCGTGCAGGTGAGCTTTATTTTCATATCCACCCCATTCACAAGCAACTTCTGGAATGTGAAATCTGTATGCAGGCGTCCAAAACACTCGTATATCTTCTTTTTAGGATTTTAAAATTTGTCCTTTATACTACTTTCGTATTTAGCTTGATAATATCCATCGGCATTTCAAAAGGTATCCTTCGCTTCTTTGGAAAAGTTGAGGACATTTCCCAGATAGGCTCTTAGGTGATAGTACCCCGTGCCTGACGATATGTTGACCTGATTTAAGTATACGTCACACTGGTTGAATATGGAGTGCAGAAAGTTTGTTTCAGGTATACAGCATATTTATCATCGCAGTCCGTTCCATCAGAATGGGCTATACGTAGTTTAGCGTACATGTGCACATAGCTTGGGTAAAAAAAGTAAGGGCTTGAGCTGGGTATCACGAATTCTATAGGGGCACTCGGTGAACTAATTGTGTTTAAAGGGTTAATTGTAATAAAGTCACAGTGTTCAATAGAAACTTGAGTTGGGGGCATGTCAAAGAGGGACAGCTCCGATTTAAAACATTGTGAAACTACACGGATGGATGAAGCGTGCCATGACGAGTTAGAAATAGTGCCTCCTCTCTCGACAAGTAGTAAACAAACTATGATTCATGAGATCAATGTCCTTAGCTTATATCAGTCAAAAAAAAATGGTCAATCATAGGTTTCATTCGCTTAGAACACTTCTTTTTTTATATCCTTTTACGTTTAATGCCACGTGTCCCGTGTACTCTTTAAGTGTTTTTTAGAACTTCTTTAGGTTTAGTTCCAGCCAATGTCTTCTGCAGTGTTAAGACCTGATTGTAGCGCTTTCCTCCCGAGGTATCTGGCACCCCTCTTCATCAAAGAGACAGCCGTACGTAGTGTGGTTGAAAAAATGGATCCAAGCCACTACCACGCTGGTATCTCACTCCTCGATAACTGTGAAAGGCTTTCTGTCCATTATAACTCAGTGCGACGAAAGTGCAGCTTCACTGTTAAGCTCCCATTACAGAATGGGAAATATTTCCCCTCAATCATTCTTATATATACTGAGATATGGTTATTAGATTAGTTGCGACATTCACATAATGGGGTCTGGCATATGTAATATCAAACTCTTCCCTCTATGGTTGGGAATACGAGCAATGCGTAGCAGGCGTGCCTGGTATCCCTAACAAATGGTGCTCCACTATATTGCTGTAAATATAGCACATGTCTGGGTGTGTATAGCCAGCAACCAATTTCTCCAATTTCATCTCATACATTAGGCTGGAGAAGTCATGTTGTACCTCGTGAAAGGTGTCTCTTTGGAAAGCTGATCGATATCGCCCCTAGGTTATAATTTTGATCAGCCCTTTGTCTTTAATATTTCTGTTAACCTTTGAGTTTAGGATTAGAGTAAGTGCAGGGTTTTATTTGCTTGCGATTTCGTATACTAAATCAGCTGTAAGATTTGAGTTTTTTAAACTTACGTTTAAGTCTCTCACAGCATCCTCAACCACACCCTAACGGCCCGGACCTAGTGTTACTACTGTACTGTAATACCGTGCATCCTCAGTCCGGGCGATACATATAGTTTCATCCCGAGTTACCCCGGATTTTTCAAACTCATCAATGTCTCTAAGAATCGTAAAAACAGATCTTTATAATCAATATTTAAAAAGAGGGTGTCCAGCTGAATTTCGCATATCCCCACCTCATACGAATCACGACCCAATTCAATGGGTCCATGGAGTTCTGTTACATAGTTAGCCAGGGTGTTGTTAGGATGTACAGACAGGGCGAGGAGGACGGTAGTGTGACGTAGAAATGGTTAGGTGCCATGTTGCTTACTATTTAAGCTTCATTATTGCATCAGCTTTTAAATAGGTGTTGAAGCTTTCTGGGTACCCTAGCCATTTCACCAGGTACATTTTTTCTTTCCTCAACCTTTGCTTCCTATAATTTTCTCAATTTTAAACACATTTTTCCCTAAATTAAATGTCACTTTCTGCAACTCCCCGCGGTAAAAGCCTCCTGCGATTACTTCCCTATTCAAATCTTCAACGTAGTACATTATCTCGCCTTTAGGCCTCATAGCCCTAACTTTAAAAATTCTCGTGTCCAGCTTTGCTCAAATCCCTTCGCTAATTTATTTCCCGAACGCGACAGCCTTACATAATCATTGATTTTGAAAAGCGCAGAGTGTGGTGGTTGTGGTGTTCCATCTCTTCTCACATCAGGCTCTGGCCGCGCGCGTACCTCTTTCTAAAATCTCATTAGGTGTTGTCCCAATCGTGCGATGGTGTGAGCGGTTGTAGGATGAGGCCAATGATTCCAGAATGTCTAGAAATCTGTGTGTTTTTATGTGTAAAATAGCGGTGCATGCGTTCCTTTATGGTATGTTGCACACTTTCAGCTAAAGATGCCTTATGTATAGAATTGGTAGTGTAGTAGCTGATATTAAACTCTGTCAACATGTTCTGAAAAGCTCGATCTATAAATTCTTTCCCCATATCAGTACAAAAATAGCCAAAAACCTGTTTTCTTTCAACATCAGCGTTTTGGTGGCTTTAGCAACTGTTTCAGGCGATTTATTTTTCAGAGGAATTAGCCACAGATATCTAGAGAATGCATCTATTATGAATAGGTTGTAGCGGTAACCGTCGTTATATATTGAATATCTTTGCCTGTCTGTTAAATCTGCTTGCCAAATAGTCAATCGAAGCAGCTGTTGTCTTGGCTGTTTTAAACTTTTTTCTCACAGGCTTATGAAGTGTATAAGCATCCTGTTCCCGGAAAAACCTCTCAACATCTTTTTTCCCTACTCCATCATTGTAAACACTTCTGTACAGTCTATCTCCGCCTCCGTAGGAGGTGGGTTAGAAATGTCATAATAACGTCTTCTTAATATGTTAGCCATTTGCGTATTTTAGAGGCACGTGGGTAGGGTTGACCGTTGTTTAACCTCTTCTTTCTCCTCTTCAGACGTGTTACCGCCGGGGGTGATGGCGTTTTCAATTGTGGCATATGTGATACATGTTCCAAGAGTCTTTTAACCTGTTTAGATTTCCGATCATTGCTTTGGGATATTTATCTGTTGTAGTCTTGCTTTAATATGCTTTCATCCTGATGGGATAGCCTATCCCACTTTCTCAACAATCATGGACGATGTCTACGATATTCGATCCCTGTATCTTTGATCCTTCCACAATGATCTCACCTGTATCGGTCCACTGTATGTTGGAATCCTCATTCAATAGATTATAAAGACTTAAACCTTTATTCCTCAATGTAGGTGGGAGGATACTTTTTAATACATGCTCTATATCAGGGGTCACCAACTTTTTTTTGTTCACCGCCCACTTTTACGATTTTTTGAAAATTAAAAAAGCTTATCGCCCACCTAGATCAAAAAGAATAAATCAACATAATCGGTAAAATAAATAATGAAATAAATGTTTAATTACCTTTAATGTGAGCCCACTAGTGGGCGCTACCGCCCAGGTTGGTGACCCCTGCTCTATATGTTGTGGTGCCGACCCATTATTCTTTGGTTGGCCAGCTCTATCGTCGGGCACAGGCCCTATGTCACCATCCCCGTCGTTGTCCGTGCTGTGCCTAATAACCACGGATATCTCTGTCGGATTCTTATAATTTTCGCACTCGTTAAGAAATTTCTGCAGAGCTTCTTGGTATAAGATTCTTTTCTCATCAGGTGTTTTTTCACTGTTTAATAGGGCTAACAATTCGCTTTCCATTCTTTTAAGCCTGCTTTTACGGGGTTCTAGAACCGTGTCTGGATTCTTTGAACTTTGCAGTGAAGCATACACCTCGTGTGGAATCACTAACACTTTCTTCATTATATTAATCTAGTCAATAAAGGACCCAAAACTGAAAATAAGATGGGGAGGAATGACCCTCCTCTTTGTACAATAATTCGTTTTTTCTTCCCCACAGTTTGACTTTTACGAGCGAGTGCACGTATTATGTTCTTGTAACGGCGTAGGCGAGTCTTCTGAGGATGTTTCATTGATACATTGCAATTTATAACGTTAAGACAAATTTCACAGATGCATTTTAAAAAGTCGGAGTCGATATTTTTAGCAAACTTCTGCTGCATTGCCCGAGGCAGTCGATGATAGATTTTTATTAATTCATAGTATTTCTTTAGCCTCTTTGTCATTATGGAATATACACTTTTCAGGCTCGTTTGGAAATATATTTGTTCTTGAAAGCACCCTAAACGTGTTTCGCGGATGAAGGTCGCAGAGCAAATATCTATAACGCAGGCTTGTAGCTTCTTTATAAACTTCCAGAAACTCCTTACGCTGATTCGGGAACATTTGATTGGCTAATATCCCAATTTGTGATACATCTCTTCGTTGCGCGAATAAGACTAGATATTGTGTATTTAACGACACATCGCGCATGTATCTATTTTTGAAACATAGATTCTGATTGATGAAGAACACGCTTATGTTAAGATGGTGGGAGAATACTGTAAATGTCTCGACAAACGTTTTATCCATCTCCAACATGAGATCGTCAATTACAATGACTATGTTTATTTCCCTTTAACGAATTAACGTCATATACATCTTTGTGGAACAAAATATCATCTTTGTACTCGTTGAACACTGATTGATACGTTGAATAGCACCATATAATTTTATGCACAAATTTTGAGAACATCTCTCCCTTTTCTTTAATGACTTTAAGCATAAACACACTTTCACCACGTCCTATAGGGCCAGATATAATACATGTGGATGGGCTCGTGAACATGAATTTTTCTACAGAATCCATTTCTAACATTTCACACTCCTAAGTGGGTCATTTACAAACTATAAATATTTCAGTGATGACCCTTATATTCCACAGTCTTTCTTTTCTCTTCTTCCACAGAACCGTGAATGACGATGAGGTACAGCAACCCATCATCGATATTACAGAAGACCCCACGACAGTGTAGTTGTGATCACAGACTCCATCCCCCGAGTCTACACCAACGATACCTGTAGCACGCGAAATTCAAAGCGGAGGCATGACGAAGAGCCCTCCACGTCAGGTATAAAGCGTGCCAGGATTGCGCCGGTTGTTAGACACCAGTAATAGAGCCCCAACCTTCTACGTCTTACGAACAACCCCCACAATAGTACCTTCCTCAAATATACCCCTTATTCCTGTTCAATTCCGGGTACATCCTCCACAGCACAGCAGCTTCTCGTTCTGTAGAGGATGGTATAACATTCGAGTTGGTGCGCACCGCTACCCCCACCCCAGCCTTGACTAGAAATCGGTATATAGTCAGGGTTGATCCTAGATCCATGTATAGCAATGGTGTTGAACACGGACTACGGCGCATAGTTGAACGTATTGTAGAGTTTGCCCTTCAGAACCGCGACGAACGTGAAGTCAGGACGAGGCTGTCCTTCGGGTTCGGGTCAGATGACGGAGATGTAGATGATTTTTGGGTAGTAATACCATTCAGACGCTTGGCAGCTGAGATATAGAGTATATATTAGGCCGTATAATGCAGGCCTCTCAAAGTAGTATAGCCTTCAATATGGACAACTTCACGTAAATATTGACCGTTATTCCGTGTTACGGATATAAACGTCGATCGTGGTTGCGGCTTTATAGCAGTAGTCTTAGCTCGTATGTTTACTGTACTAAATACACGGCCCAAAAAATTTGGTTGCCTACGGTAGTGGAGCGTGCCCTAAACTAGCTGTAGACTGTAAACTTGTTTGACTGTAATATGGGTCCTGAGGAGCTGAGAAGGGTAGAACAGGAAATGAATGTTCGTATAGTTGTATTTGGAATGGATGATCGTCGTAGACTGTGTATGTTTTTAAAAGCTGTGTGAGAGATCGTACAAGACCCCTACTTATTTTAGGGCTGTCAGGACAACGTATCTCCCCATCCGTAATATAAGGGACCTTTACGCGAGTTATGATAAAAGTCGAAAATATGGACGACATCATGATTTGTGTAAGGGTGTATCGAGTTTGCGGATGATATAGTGAAACATTGTAAAGATTGTCACATGGTATGTGAGCAGTGTAAAAGCTCCAAATGTGAAAGCCGTGTAGTTGAAGCTGAGAAGAGGGATTGTGATGTGTGTAGACGCACATTTTTCAAAATAACTGTTTTGAGCTCCATAAATCAATTGGCACGTGCAGGAAAATGAGAATCTGTGAATGTGGTATGTTTCATATGATGGATAATTGGGGGAATTTCAAGCATAAATGTGATGAAATTCACTGTTCTACATGCCATGAGAAATATAAGGCGGTTGGAGTAAAGCATGTATGTTATATGAAAGACGCTAAGCCTAAAAATAGCCCTTGTATAACTGTGTACTACGATATAGAACCATACACGAACGCTGAAACCAAAGAGGTTATTCCACATTTACTTTTAAGCCAGACTATCTGTGATGAGTGTATGGAGATCGAGTGTGATGAGTGTCACAAATGTGGTAAACGGACAAACGTTTTTAAAACGAATGCACACGATAGCCCTGTGAAGCTCTTTGTATCCTATATTGTCAAGTTAGCAGACAAGTTAAAAAAAATGACTATATTCTTGCGTGTAACGGGGCAAAATTTGACACAGTTCCTTTATAAGGAGTTGCTTGAGCACGAGTCTTCTGAGATATTTACAGGTGATCCCTTGAAAAGAGGCAACAAACTAATACAGATGCAAATAAGAGGTAATGTAGAGTTTAAAGACACTTTATTATTCACACCTTGTAAATTAGCAAAGTTACTCAAGGTGATGGGTGGAGCCGCTGAAGTTTCAAAAGGATATTTCCCTTACACATTCCTCACTAGCGAAACTTTAAATTACGTAGGACTACCTCCACCAAACATTACTTTAACTATGAATGTATGAGTACAGATGAACGTGAAGATTTTGACCGATACTACAACAGTTTTAATGAATCTAATCCTTATAATATAGCTGATGAATGTGAGCGTTATTGCGTGAATGATGTGCGCGTGCTTAGAGTATGTTTCCAGGCCTTTAGAAGGATGTACATAGGCCGTTTCAAATGCGATCCGTTGCAAGTCGCAACCACCATCGCCTCATTATGTTTTACGGTGTTCAAGAATAACTTCATGCCTAAAGACACCTTAGCCGTTATTCACAGAAACAATCCCCGCAGTTATGGGCACAAGGCTATTTACTGGCTCATACACATACAGCAGCAGACAGGTGTATACATAAAGCATGCCCGCAACACGGAAGTACCCATTAAGGTTAATGGTCGTGTTTTTGGGTTGATGGTCTAACGAAAACCGTGCCACTGGTGAGAAGACTGTGTACTCCTTTAACGGTTGCTGGTGGCACGGATGCCCCCGTCCTGAGTGTGGAATCGTAGGAGATATCCACGGTAGATCTCCTGCCGACAGTCTTGCGTGGACCCGCACCCGCGATCAACTTATAGGCTCCCAGTTCACACTCACAAAGTCTTGTGGGAGCATGAGTATGATGCACGGATGGAAACAGATGGACAGTACCGTGAAGAAATAAACACGATCAAACGTTCAATGGTGTGGATCCTCTCAAATGCGGTGATAGCTTGTTCGGAGGGTACAAATCCCTTCAAGCTATACTTTCCGCCTACGGAGGGCGTGAAACTCCATTACTACGACTTCTGTTCTTTATCCCTACGTGATGAAGAACAATCCGTACCCCGTGGGTGCACCTGAGAAACTGGTGGGACCTGACCTGCCCACCATCGAGGTGTTCTCAACAAATTTGAACGAGAACTATTTCGGCCTTTCTTTCGTAGATGTACTCTCCCCACGCGATTTATGGATGCCGATCTTACCCGTCGTTATCGATCACAAGCTCATGTTTCCCTTGTGCGTGAAGTGTGCAGAGGAAAACAATGTGGAATGTATTCATGCAGTTAACGAGCATAAGATCAGAGGTGTATATACAAGTCCAGAGCTGGATCTAGCTGTTCGCCATGGCTACAGAATATTGAAGATACATGAGGTGTGGAGGTTTTAGAAGCTGCCCAACCTTTTCACGCCATATATAAACGCTTTTTTGAAGGATAAGGTAGAAGCATCAGGTTATCCCGGAGGAGTTGATACCGAAGATGAAAAATCGGCCTATATTCAACGTTACCGTGACCGTGAGTGTATACAGCTTGACTGTTCCCAAATTGTAAAGAACCCTCAAGCGCTTTAGTGCAAAGTTGTGTCTAAACAGTCTTTGGGGAAAATTTTCACAGAATACTGGCAAAGAAAACGTTCATTTGGCACAAAGTTATAGTGAAGTGTGGGATTATGCCAACGCTCCCGATAAAGAGGTCATGGAGATCGTGAATGTAGGTAATAATTACATAATAAAGTACAACAATACCAAATTGGCCACAGATACCTCACGGGTTACAAACATACCTATAGTCAGCTTCACAACGGCCTACGCACGCATCAAACTTTGGGGCCTATTGCATTCTCTTGGGCGGAGGGTTTTGTACGCCGATACAGATAGTGTGATATTCACAGCGAGGGAGGGTGAATACATGCCTCCTATTGGTGAATTCCTCGGGGTTACTGATGAGATCAAGGATGAGTATGGAGACATCGCATACGCCGACTCTTTTGTCTCAACAGGGCCAAAAACTATGGGGTACGGGTGAGGGTGGGGGGATATGAAATATATCGTGAAGGCTAAGGGTATCACGCTCAACCAGGCGAATGGCGGGTCGTTAACTTTGATTCGTTGAAGGATCTAGTGTGCTTGGACGATGATGAGGCGACCTGCCGCCCAACTAACTGTAGGTACCCACAATTTTCGGCGCAGAAGCTGGGGGCGCGAAGGAACTTAGGGGTACAAAGGTATGCCGTAACACCTATTGGAAACGTTACCAGGTACCTGGTACCTATGATACCGTACCCTTTGGATACCATAATCTTTGATATGTCTATTGTTAACGATACGTTTATTTATTACATGTATTGGAAATATATATATATATATATATCTATATATATGTGTGTGTATATATATATATATATAATTAGCAAACAACTACAGGGAAAAGGAAAAAGAAACACGAAATCCGAGCGCTTTCGTGATATATTCACATCTTCCTATTTCTTTCTTGTCCCTGAAGATGTGAATATATCACGAAAGCGCTCGGATTTCTGTGTTTCTTTTTCCTTTTCCCTGTGGTTGTTTGCTTATTAATAAGATCATGTGTTATTCTGTGATTTTACTGCATATATATATATATATATATATATATATATATTATATATAATTATATATACACACCTTGCATATTTCGTTTATTAAATAAATCGTGTTTCAATTAGCGTTTCACTTTACTTTGTGTGCGTGTGTGTGTCCAGCCGAAAGTTCTAAGCTCCACCCACCTGCATGATCGGTCACGTGACTCCTGCTACTACCTGGGCATATCTCTTCCCTGCGTGTTTAGTTGACCGCTGCAAGCCCTGGGTCTCAGAGGTGCATTTGCCCACGTAGACGAAAAATAGTAATGGCTACCTTTAATATTGCGTGTTCGACGTTTATGAAGTGGTATTCGGCAAATTGTGAAGATAAGGTTACTGAATGGCTCACTATTCCACCCTCCTTTGATACTTTTAAGGCTACATTGAATCGTGCGAAGGAACAAGAGGTACAAATACTCTACGGCTATTCTGGCGAGAGCATTGCAGGATTTCGTGGTATAAGTGATGTATTGAACTATGTTGTAGGACTAAACTTTATAAACGCTTACATATACCGTGAAGTAGAAGAAATAACACGTGCAGAAGAGAAGCAATGGATATGGTTAGTGAGTCTTGTTGATGAGTGGTGCGACAAGCGATATTATGTCATGTTGCCTCATACCGAGTACTCTTACCCTGCGACTGAAAATGTAATTCTTGTCATCATGGAGAATCTTAAGTATTTTTACCACTACATTAATATATATCATGACGAGGTTTGTAGTAAGGTTGTGGCTAAAGGTCTGCGTGAGTATTTAACAGAATTTAGAGATGAGTATCGCAAGCTAAACAAAAAGGAAAAATATGGTCATATGTTTCTCTCAAATAGTGCGCCGGAGTTTGAATAACGTGTTTAGTTCGTGAAAATCCCCCTAGCAAAAATGTTTGGTGCGTATTCTGGGGATTGGGAGTGATAAAACATCAAAACCGATATTGCTTCATGTAAGGAAAATTTATAAAAACACCTACCCAGTATAATGGGATACAAGTATTCATGTTGGAACAACGCCGTACACGTTTCATCAGCTTATGGTGTGACTCACTCCTCCCGTCGAGCCGATCCGCTCTCCTGTGGCTCATAGTCATCTCAGAGCTTGAACCGACTGGACATGCGCTCCTCGAATACGATGGAACTTCCTTTGAGAAGCATTCTCAATGCCGTGTACGATGTGTCCGTGACGAAGTCATTGCGCGTGTTCAGGCGTGAAACCGGTGCCATTAACTGTGTACTGGAAACAACTTGTAGACAAGCAAACAAACGGAATGTTGTTTATTTAAGTGTTGAGGAGATGACTAGAATCTTCATGGTCGTTCAGAAGTGGAGTGACGATTGTTATAAAATTCAAGCAAGTGTAGGTACAAGAAGAGAGCAGATTAGTGACACCCCCTCATATGCCGTTGTTTTTACATTGTATATAAATAACGATCGGCCATGCATTGATATACGGCTGATGTGGAAGAATGCTTCTGATAATAACTCTCTTTCCCTACGCGAAGCCATTTCATCCTCGACAGAAATTTGAAATCGTCGGATTCCGCAAGCTGAAGCCTATATTAGACGCGCGTATTACGGATATGCTTTATTTTGATACGGTTCTTGAATACGCATACACCGCTCTGCTCGATGGGTTTACCGAGTGTAGGATTGAACAAGGCAAGAATGGTCTAGAGCTGGATGCTTATTTAAAAGGTTTACTCTTTGAAATATCCCGAACTTTGGTACAAAGCACTTGAAGGGTACAGGGTGAGCTCACTTACACCGTTCACCATGAAGAACTATTTCTTTATATAATGAGCAGCTGTCGTAACGACTTAGAAGATTATTTCAGCTGCCGCTATGCAGTGTGAAGAAAAGTTCACGATTGAAAAGCTCGGGTCGGTAAGAATAAACCATCGATTGGAAAGGAATGTTTATAAACATGTATTTAATAATGATGTTGTGGCAAACGATTTCCTCTTTGTGCGTGCTTTTGAATGTAATCTAGCCGTGTTTAAAGATAATTTGCCAACCTAATGTAAAGTGGGCACAAAAATAGTATTGAACGATAAAAAGGCCATTTACATAAAGTATAGGTATCCCTATAACTTGAGCGGTGAAATAATGTTAAGCCGTATTTACCGCGTAGTGCAAAGCAATAATGATGTTATGAGTTTAGTTTTTGCGCAGTAGAACAAAGTGAATGTATTTTCATGTATATTTATTTTCAATATATTTAATTATTGAATATAATTGTGTTATATATATATATATATATATATATATATCTATCCTGTACTGCTATATTGATGGTTATACTCCATCGTTTTGTATTTCTTACATTATTTTTATTTAATTTTTTAAATTTTGGTTAAGCGCAGTAGAAGATAAAGTGTATGTATTTATTTTCAATATATTTAATTATTTAATGTAATTGTGTGTATATGTATATATTATACTCCATCGTTTTGTATTATATTTTTTATTTTATTTTTTGATTACGTATATATTCCTCGTTCGTATTTCTTATACTATTATTTTTTATTTTATTTTCTGATCATATATATTCCATCGTTTGTATAGAATTGTATATTTATTTTCTATATATTTCATGAAATTGATTCTAATAATTCGTCTAAATAAACAGAATGATGTAATGGTGTTTTATTTAATTCTTTTGGTTGTATATATAAACGGAATTATTTAATTATATGTATACCAAATGGCTGGTTACGCCTTCTAAACCGACTGACAGATTTCTTAGCCAACTGTCAAGAATATATGCATTAATTAAATAAATAGCGCTATCTGGCAACTCAACCCTAATAATGTACACCTGAAGAAGCCATTTACGCCAGATTAAGCCTTCGAAACCGAATGACGGATTCTAAGCTAACTGTCAATAATATATGTTTTAATTAAATAAATAGCGCAATCTGGTAACTCAACCCTAATGATGTACACTGAACAAGCCATTTACGCCTTCTAAGAAGCTTTCTAAGCCAACTGGCGGATTTACACCTTATAAGACAGCGGGCGCTCGGATGAACTCCATTATGCGTCTGGCTGGAGCCAGGCGAACACCCCTCCTCCTTCTCCTTTCTCTCCCTCTCTTAGGTTAAGGTTACCCTTTTGGGGGAGGTCATCCCCCCTTCTCCTCCCGAAGCTCCTTCCTCCCCCTTCGCAGCATTAACTTGTTGCATAAACCTTCCCCCCCTTTGCAGCATTGATGTGTTGCATAACTCCCCTCCCCTTCACTGCATAACCCTTGCAACATTCCCCATCCCCGTTTGCAACATTTATCAGCACTGCATTGCAACATTGCAACATTCCTACACTCTCCCATTAATTGGTCATACTACTCACTGTCTGTGTATAACATAAAAGTTTCTCAGGGGACCATTCTGACTTGTATTATATATATATATATATACACCTTGCCTTACCTTACCTTACAACCTTACAAAGGTTCCGCGCGATGATTTCTCATTTCGCGAAGGTCAAGCTTGTCGCCCCTCCTCTCGAGTTGGCCTGGTGAAGTAGTTAGTTGGATTCTTGCGCTCTCCACTCACATAGCCAGGTACGCCCGGCTCATCGGGGATTGTTCTGAGCCAGGCGTCTAGTCTTCTTTTGAAGATGTCCACTGCAACTCCCTTCGTGTTTCTTAGGTCTTTGGGCAACTGATTAAACAGTTTTGGTCCTCTCACTACAAAACTATTTTCTTTCAGGGTTAAGGATGTTCCCTGTCTCGCCTTCAATTTGGGAATACGACGCAGTCTACCGCTTCTACTTTCCATCGTTGTTTGGGAGTATGGGAGTTATGGGATTCAGAGTAAGATTAGGGATAGTTTCTCCATTATTTTCCAAGTGTAAATAATGGTGTATCTCTCTCTTCTCCTTTCCAGTGAATATAGGTCTAGTTCTCGTAACCTTTCCCAGTAATTTAGTTCTTTGCACCCATTGATCTTGGCTGTGAAGCTTCTTTGGATCCCCTCCTGCTGTCTAATGTCTTCTTTTTTATATGGGGAAGTTAGGACCGAGCAGTATTCTAATTTGGGTATGATCAGGGTTTTCAGTAGAGGAATCATTACATTCCTATCCCTTCGTTTAAAGGTTCTCAATATCTGACCCGTTATTCTCTTTGCTCTGTTTACTGCTATCTTATTTTGTGTTTCAAATTTCGCATCATCTGTCATTACAACCCCTAAATCTTTTGCTCTGGAATTTCTCTGAATTTCCTGTCCATTTGGGGTATAATATTCCATGCACTTTAGGTCTTCTCTTTTTCCGTACCGTAATAGCTGAAATTTCTCGGTGTTAAACTTCATATTGTTGTCTTCAGTCCACTTGTAGATTTTGTTTATGTCGGTTTGTAGAGATCCTATGTCTTCTGGGTTTCTTATTTTTCCACTGATCTTTGTGTCATCCGCTGTCTCTGGTAACGTCCTCATCTATGTCAGTTAGCATGATTATGAAGAGTAGTGGAGCTAATACTGTTCCTTGTGGTACCGAGCTGAGGACCTCTGATTCTGATGAAGATACTCCTTGTACTGTAACGACTTGCCTCCGCTCACTAAGGAAATTATATATCCATTTCCCTACTTTTCCTGTTATTCCCATATATTTCAGTTTATGTATTATGATTCTGTGGTCACACTTGTCGAACGCTTTAGCAAAGTCTGTGTATAGTACATCATAGTTTTCATTACTTTCAAGTGAATCAATAATGTTGTTGTAGTGTTCCATTAGTTGTGATAGGCATGATCTGCCTGATCGAAACCCGTGTTGGTTATCATTGAATTTTTTCTGAGTTTCCAAAAAGTCATAGATTTTCTGTCTAACTATTCTTTCAAATATTTTAGTGAGATGAGATGTAAGCGACACTGGCCTATAGTTTTGGCCTGGGATCGATCTCCTTTATATATTGGGACTATGTTCGCGCTCTTCAGGATGCCCGTATTTCTCCCGTGTCTAATGATCGTCTCCATATCCAGTATAGGGGCTCAGCGATTGCATTCTTGCAGTTTTTGATCAGTGTGGCATTCCATTTATCCGGTCCTGCCGCTGAGTGTGTTTTTAGTTTCCCTATGGCTTGTGTAATATCATCCGTCGTAAAGTCGAAATCCGTTATACTTTCCCCTTGTGGTTCTTCTTCAAAGAACGCGTTTCTATCGCAAATCAATTTGTCAGTTTTTGGGATACTGAAAGATGATTCAACTGAGCTTTTAATATTTCAGATACTTCTGTTAGAGCATCAGATAAATCACTGTTCTATTTTTTAAAGGTCCGATAGTCGCTTGGTTTTTCGACTTTCTTTTTGCGAAATTATAGAAGTACTTTGAGTTAACCTTTATCGCTTCTATAGCGTCATCTTCTTTTTCTGTATGCTTCTCGATTTGTTCCTGTATGACGACATCGATACTTTGTAGTTTATCATTTAATATTTTTCTGATGTTATCTTTACAATTACTTAATTTTGCAGTACTCTTTTTCTCTTTCGGAACAATGCCCTCTTTTGTCTTTCGAACCTGCTTCTCTTTCCTCTTTGTTGTATCTTTGGGACATGTTTTTCCACAATTTCTAACGTCTTCTCCTCTAACGTCATTAGCATCTCTTCCGTTGTTGGCCTCGAAAATGGTTTTCCAATCTATTACTTCCATGCTGGATGTCACATCTTCTCAGTTTATAGCTTTGGAGTGAAAATTATATATATATATATATATATATATATATATATATATATATATATATGGGATTGAACTCAGAATGGTCCGCTGAGGTTCTTTCATGATACACACAGACCTTGGATGGAACATGGAACTCTTCTGGGAAAATCAAATCCACTATAGTCCGAATAAGTAATGGTAAATGTCAAACACTATAGTTTTTTCTTTTTCATGATGTTAGCCCGACGTGGGCAACGGGTCACTTGCAAAGAGGCCCCAAAAATATAGCTTCCCCTACACCAGCTATATGCAAAGCAGATAGGATCCAGCTTTGGGACAGGATCTAGGGGTTACAGCTACACCTAGCCTACTATATCTAGGACCTCAATATAAGCAAAAGACTCGTTGCATTCGCGTCGGATTGAATACATCAAAGAAAAAGGGGTAACTATTTGACAAACTGTAGTGTTTGTCATTTACCATTACTTATTCGGACTATAATGGATTTAATTTTTCCAGAAGAGTTCCTTATTCCATGCACGGTCAGTGTGTATCATATATATATATATATATATATATATATATATATATATATATATATATATATATATATATATATATATATATATTTGTTTTATTGTACTTCGGGGAATGGACGCTTTGTTTCTGTCTTTCTGTATTAATATCCAACTAAGAAGGGAATAACCTCTCGGCGGTTAATTCTGTTTACACCCGAAAGTGTAAAGTATCAGTGAATCCGTGCATATAAATCATAAAGTGAAATTCATTAAAGAAAATGCAATACAGTTTACACTTTACATAAATAATTATCACCAGTTTAACGTATATATTTAATTGTAATACGGTGAGCATCTGAGAAAAGTTTGAAACAAGGCCGGAAAAAGGTCATAAAATGCAAAGGCCATAAAACCCTCGTGACCATCGAAAGGAAAGAAAAGAAAAAGAAAGAAAAAATTTGTGTGTGCGTATTTCTTTTTACGATAATTAATGAATAGCATGACCATAGGTCCAAATTGGCACCTAATTTGCAATTTGTGTAATTTGGAAACAATTGAAATGCGGCAATCAGGTGTGGTTTCTGCCAAAAACTGCACGACTATATCTGTATGAATTAGGATGATAGGAAAATATCCCTCGTCTCGGACGCCAAACAGATTGCAGGGGTCAAATTTCTGTGTGATGCATGTACACAGACTGTAAACTCTTTTGCGGTATTTAAAGAAATGGAGCAAGCGAATGTGAGTGTTACGGAAAAGAGGGAATAATGGGGAAACAAAAGTCCCGAAATGTCCCAATGAAAAACCGAGTGGATGAGAAAGAAACAAATAAAAATAAAAATATAACAAGGAATGAAGATATAAAAGAAAGAAAAGAGAAAGTAAACTTTGCGATATGGTAAAACTGCCCAACGAGGAAAATGATAAAAAGATAAAAACTAAAAATGTAGACAATAAGCAGCCGACAAAAACTGGAAACGTAAGAAATGATAATGATAATAGTAAAAACAATGATAATGATAATGAAAATAATAAAAATAATGATCATACCAAAATTAAAAGCATAGAAAATAATCAGGCGACAAGAAAAGAAGAGTAGAAAATATCGTCTGTAAATACTACACAAAAGCGCACTGCAGATATCGGGATGGGCAATGCATCTATGTACAATGTACATCTCACGTTATGTAACTCACATTACACAAATGGATATGCCAAATTCGAACAAAAGTGCAAGTTCCACCATCTTACTGTCTGCAACACCTATGCATGATATGGGAGGTGCAAATACGGACAAAAATGCCGTTACCACCACCCTCAAAGGAACGCAACAGATGAACAGGAAAAACGAGCATCAAAGAGGGCCACCAATTTTTTAGACGTAGCCAACACATTTCAACTACTAAATACCATCCAGGAAATACAAAGTCAACTGACAAATATAGGAATCCGAGAGCCGGACAGAAGGCACACACAAAGACACTTCATGCGATATTGGGACAAAGATAAAGAAAGGCTCGGAGGAACAGCAAGGCAGCGAAACCGGCACCACCATTGGAAAACGAATCGGAACCACATGTATGTAAAAACGATTGAGAAAAAATAAAAATAATCCAAGCCAACTTTAGGGCCTTAAATCAACCCATTCTCCGGAGAAAGTCTTATACCTGAAAGGACTCATGCAAGAAACCGGAGCAAACTGTGCATGCCTCACGGAAACCCGAGCGAACTGTAAAAACTGTGAAAAGTGTGAGTTCTGTGTTGACAAAAAAGAAATACAAATTGACAACTATAACATACTCCGAGCCGAAGGAAAAGTGAGGCGTAAAGGAGGATGTGCTATTTACACACGCGGGAGACATGGCAGAAATGACTATAAGTACTTCAAAGAGCTACGTAGAATGTGTAGCAGCCAAAGTTTAAGCATTAAATATGGTACTAATTGTAATGTAAAGACCCCCGAACACGCCATCTTCAAAATTCTCAGATTCCATTACAGAGGTCAGAAACTGGGTAAAAGATCTGCATTCCCCAACCCCAAATATTTTTCTCTGTGGTGATTTTAATTTTTCATTCATGAAATATAAAAATATAGGAAGAAATATATGTATACACCAGGACAAGGGGGGCACACGGGAAGACGAGGAGCAGGTAAAATTGCTCCTAGCTCTAGCCGATGAATTTATGTTAGCACAAGAAATAACAGAAAACACAAGAAAAAACAACTGTCTAGATTTGGTATTCATAAACAACAGCAACCTAATTGATAAATAGAAATATCCCCAACTATAATATCGGATCACAACATTATTGAAATAACAACCAATATAAAAGTAACAGGAAAGGAAAGAACACGCACAATAGAAAGAAGGAAATTCGAAAATTTTAATTTTCACTCCAAAGCTATAAATTGGGAAGATGTTGCATCCAGCATGGAAGTGATAGATTGGAAAACCATCTTCAAGGCAAAGACAACGGAAGATACTGATGACCTTAGAGGAGAAGACGCTGGAAATTGTGGAAAGACATGTCCCAAAAATACAACAAAGAGGAAAGAGAAGCAGGTTCGAGAGACAAAAAGAGGTCATTGTTTCGAAAGACAAAAAGAGTGACCGCAAAATTAAGTAACAGCAAAGAAAACATCAGAAAAATATTAAATGATTGCATCATACACGACCTATAGAAGCGATAAAGGTTAACTCAAAGTCCTTCTATAATTTTGCAAAAAGGAAGTCGAAAAATCACACGACTGTCGGACCTTTGAAAAATGAAGACAATGCTTTATCTGATGATCTAACAGAAATATCTGAAATATTAAGATCTCAGTACGAATCATCTTTCAGTATCCCAAAAACTGACAAACTGATATGCGATAGAAACGTGTTCTTTGAAGAAGAGCTACAAGGGGGGAGTATAACGGACTTCGACTTTACGACAGATGATATTACACAAACTATAGGGAAATTAAAAGCACATTCGGCGGCCAGACCGGACAAATGGAATGCCACACTGATTAAAAACTGCAAGAATGCAATTGCATATGGAGACGATCACTAGACATGGGAGAAATACCGGGCATCCTGAAGAGAACGAGCATAGTCCCAATATATGATATAAAGGAGATCGATCCGAGGCCAAAAACTATAGGCCAGTGTCGCTTACATCTCTTCTCACTAAAATATTTGAAAGAATAGTTAGACAGAAAATCTCAGAAAAAATTAAATGACAAAAACATGGATTCCGGTCAGGAAGATCATGCCTATCACAACTAATGGAACACTACAACATTATTGATGCACTGGAAAGTAATGAAAACTATAATGTAATATACACAGACTTTGCCAAAGCGTTCGACAAGTGTGACCATTGAATCATAATACATAAACTGAAATATATGGGAATAACAGGAAAAGTAAGGAAATCGATATATAATTTCATTAGTGAGCGGCAGCAAGTCATTACAATTCAAAGAATATCTTCATCAGAATCAGAGGTCCACAGCTCAGTACCACAAGGAACAGTATTAGCTCCATTACTCTTCATAATCATACTAACTGACATAGCTGAGGACGTTACCAGAGACAGCACAATAACATCTTTTGCCGATGACACAAAGATCAGTAGAAAAATAAGAAACGCAGAGGATATAGGATCTTACAAACAGACATGAACAGAATCTACAAGTGGTTGGAAGACAACAACATGAAGTTCAACTGAGAAATTTTAACTGTTCAGGTACGGAAAAATGGAGGACCTAAAATCCATGGAATACTATACCCCAAATGGACAAGAAATTCAGAGAAATTCTAAAGCAAAAGATTTAGGAGTTGTAATGACTGATGATGCGAAATTTGAAACACAAAATAGGAATATAATGATAAGAATATAATGATTCATCTATTGAAAACACTGATCGTACCCAAATTGGAATACTGCTCGGTCCTAACATACCCATATAGAAAAGAAGACATTAGACAGCTTGAAGGGATTCAGAGAAGTTTCACATCCAATGTCAATTGGTGCAAATAACTAAATTACTGGGAAAGATTACGCGAATTAAATTTATATTCACTGGAAAGGAGGAGAGAGAGATACATCATTATTTACACTTGGAAAATAATGCTGAAACTAGTCCCTAATCTTACTCTGAACGCCATAACCCGACAAACAACAGTGGAAAGTAGAAAAGGAAGACTGTCGTGTTCCCATCCCAAATTAAAGGCTAGCCAAGGAACATCCTTAACCCTAAAAGTAAATAGTTTTGTTGTGAGAGGACCAAGACTGTTTAATCAGCTGCCCAAGGAGCTGAGGAATACGAGTGGTGTTGCAGTGGACATCTTCAAAAGAAGATTAGACGCCTGGCTAACCAACTCTCTACTTTACCAGGCCAACTCGAGAGGAGGGGCGACAAGCTTGACCTTCTCAAATAAAGAATCATCGCACGGAACATTTGAAAATGTTGAAAGGTAGCCTATATATATATATATATATATGATGGAAAAAAACCACGAAGGAAAGGAAACACAGAATGGTGCTCAAGCGCTTTCGTCTAATGACATCCCCAAGAACACTGAAGTAAATAAAGTGTTCGAGACTATATATAGGTCACAAGAAAAAAAAAATATATATATATATATATAGAAATGAAAATTGTGGGAGAAAGTAGTGTGGGCGCAAAATGGGAGAGTGCAGGAATGTTGCAATGCAATTGAAAATGTTAATCAATGCTGCAAGATGTTGCAAAGGGGGTATGCAATTCATTGCGGGTAGGGGGTTATGCAATGAAGGGAGGAGGGGGTTATGCAAGGGGGAGGGGGAATATTGCAAGAGCAGCAAGGGGTTATGCAACTTGGAAGCGGAGTTATCTTCCAAGAGAAAGAGGAGGGGGAGAGAGAGGAAGAGAGGTGTTCGCCTGGCAGGAGCGAAGCGCATATTAAGACTTCATCTGAGCGACCGCTGTCGTATTAGGTGTAAATCCGCCAGTTGGCTTAATCCGCAAGCTGGCTTAGAAGGCGTAAATGGCTTGTACTGGTTGAGTTGCCAGATTGCGCTATTTATTTAATTAAAGCGTATATTATTGACAGTTGGCTTAGAATTCCGTCAGTCGGTTTAGGAGGCGTAACCAGCCATTTGGTATAATTAAATAATAATAACGTTTACAACGAAAATAATTAAATAAAACACCATTACATCATTCTGTTTATTTAGACGAATTATTGTTTCCAGAAATATATAGAAAATAACAATCAAACGATGGAATGATAAAAAAATAAAATAAAAATAATAATAGTATAAGAAATATGAACGAGGAATATGTATATAATAAAAAAAATCAATATAACAGTACAGGGGAAATATATATACACAATTATGTTAAATAATTAAATATATTGAAAATAAATACATACACTTTATCTTCTACTGCACAAAATAAAAAAATAAAAAATAAGAAATACAAAACGATGGAGTATAACTATCAATGTAGCAGTACAGGAGAAATATATACATATATATATACACACACACAATTATGTTAAATAATTAAATATGTTAAAAATTCATCAAAATACATTCACTTTGTTCTACTGCGCAAAACACTAAACTCACACGTAATCGAGTCTACAATCACATCATTATTGCTTTGCACTACGCAGCAAATGCGGCTTAATATTCTTTCACCGCTCAAGTTATAGGGAAACCTATACTCTATATAAATGGCCTTCATATCGTTCAGTACTACTTTTGTGCCCACTTTACATCCGGTTGGCAAGTTATCTTTAAATACGTCTAGAATACAATTAAAAGCAAGCACAAAGAGGTCATCGTTAGCCACAATGTCATTATTAAATACGAGTTTATAAACACTCCTTTCCAATCGATGGTTTATTCTTACCGACCCGAGCTTTTCAATCGTGAACTCTTCTTCAAACTGCAGAGCGGCAGTTGAAATAATCTTCTAAGTCGTTACGACAGCTGCTCATTATATAAAGAAATAGTTCTTCATGGTGAACGGTGTAAGTGAGCTTAGCCCTGTACCGCTCAAGTGCTTTGTACCAAAGTTCATATTTCAAAGAGTCTAAACCTTTTAAATAAGCATCCAACTCTAGACCATTCTCGCCTTATTCAGTCCTACACTCGGTAAACCCATCGAGCAGAGCGGTGTATGCGTATTCAAGAACCGTATCAAAATAAAGCATGTCCCTAACACGCGCATCTAATATAGGCTTCAGCTTGCGGAATCCGACGATTTCAAATATTCTGTCGAGGATGAAACGGTTTCGCGTAGGGACAAGAGCGTTATTATCAGAAGCATTCTTCCACATGAGCCGTATATCAATGCATGGCCGATCATTATTTATACACAACGTACAAACAACGGCATATGAGGGGGTGTCACTAATCTGCTCTCTTCTTGTACCTACACCTGCAGGAATTTTATAACGATCCTCACTCCACTTCTCAACTACCACGAAGATTCTATTCATCTTCTCAACACTTAAATAAACAACATTCCGTTTGTTTGTTTGTCTACAAATCGTTTCCAGTGTATAGTTAATGGCACCGGTTTTACGCCTGAACACGCGCAACGACTTCGTCACGGACACATCGTACACGGCGTTGAGAATGCTGCTGAACGGAAGTTCCATCGTATTCGAGGAGCGCACGTCCAGTCGGTTCAAGCTCTGAGATGACTATGAGCCACTTGCAATGGATCGGCTCAATGGGAGGAGTGAGTCACACCATAAGCTAATGAAACGTGTACGGCGCTGTTCCAACATGAATACTTGTATCCCATTATATTGGGTAGGTGTTTTCAGAAATTTTCCGATACATGAAGCAATATCGGTTTTAATGTTTTATCACTCCTACTTCCCAGAATATCCACCAGACATTTTTGCATAGGGGGATGTTCACGAACTAAACACATTTTATTCACACTCCGGCGCACTATTTGAGAGAAAAATATGACCATATTTTTCCTTTTTGCTTAGCATGCGATACTCATCTCTAAATTCTGTTAAATACTCAGGCAGAATATAAAGAACAAATTAAGAAACCGCTTGAAAGAAAATCATTTGGACATGCTCATGCGAATTAAAAGTTATCTGAATGATGAAGGATGTATTAATCTTCATAGAGTTTATTTGGAATCGGCAAATGCTAAAGATCGTAGGGAGAAATCATAATCATACTTAAATGAAAGGCACTTTCATTTAATGTTATTTTTATTATATTTTATTTTATTGAATTTTATTATTTTTTATTTTATTCCTATTTTGTGAATGGATAAAATCATATATTAATCTTGATAGTCTATTTTAAATTGATAAATGCTAAAAATTGTTTTGAGAAATGATAACTAAAATAATCATTTTCAATTAATGTTATTTTTATTTTATTTCTTTATTTTGTTGAATTTTATTTTACTATTTTTTATTTTATTCATATTTTTAGAATGGATAAAATGTTTTTTTTTAAGAATATATAATATTGTAAACAGTTTTTTAATATCCATTTAATAGTACCGTAATGATCAAGCTATCACCTTATGGAAATAATATTTATTAAGTATTTAATATTTATATATATTTAATTTTGAAGATAATAGCGCACAGAAAAGTTTGCACAATTTTTCACCATGAATCTAAATGTATACACAACGAAAATTTCTTGCGCGCACGGACTAAAAAAAATTAGAGGAAACATTGCAAGTTGTATCCCATTATATTGGGTAGATGTTTTGAGAAATTTGTCGATACATGAAGCAATATTGGTTTTAATGTTTTAGCACTCACCACACGTTCATTTCCACAAACTAAACATCTACACAATCCGGCGCACTATTTGAGAGAAACATATGCCCATATTTTTCCTTTTTGTTTAACAATCGATACTCGTCTCTAAAGTTTGTTAAAAACTCACACAGGCCATTACCCACAACTTCACTACAAACCTCGTCATGATATTTATTAATATAGTGGTAAAGTGGTAAAAATACTTAAGATTCTCCATGATGACAAGATTTACATTCTCAGTCGCAGGGTACGAGTACTCGGTATGATGCAACATGACATAATATCGCTTGTCAACCACTCATCAACAAGACTCACTTTCCATAACCGTTGCTTATCTTCTGAACGTGTTGCTTCTTCTACTTCGCGTATATGTGAGCCTTTATAAAGGTTAGGTCTATAACATACTTCAATACATCGTTTGTACTACGAAATCGTAAAATGCCCTCGCCAGAATACCCGTAGAGTATTTGAACATTTGATCCTTCGCACGGCTCAATCTAGCCTTAAAAGTATCAAAGGAGGGAATAGGGAGTTTTTCAGTATCCACCACATCTTGGCACTTTACTTTCTAAGTGATCGATGATACGATCCCTAACTACTGATTCCAAAAGTTTACCGACAATTGACGTTAAGTTAATAGGCGTATAATTGCTTGCTACTGTGCGGTCGCCTTTTTTTTAAAAATGGGCGTAACGTTAGCTAATTTGAAGTCTTCAGGAATAATCCCCGCTTCCAGTGATTTATTAAAAATTTTTGTTAAGGGGCCTACGATAACGTCTTTCAAATCTTTCAAATGTCTAGGATAAAGCGCGTCAGGGCCTGGAGCCTTGCTAACTTTTAGCTTATCGATATAATGCGCAATCTCACCCTCGTAAATAGTTATTTCATCCAAAATAGTCTCGCTACTAAATGGAACGATATCGTCCACATCGGTGACATTATTTACGTCTTATACGGTAAAAACTGTCGCAAAAAAGTTGTTAAAAATACCCGCCATCGCCTGAGCGTCGGAAGCCAAAGCGCCGTTAGCGTCCACTAGAGGGCCTATGTTATCTTTTATCGGCTTACGATTATTCACGTAGTCAAAAAACTTTTTGGGATTATGTTTACTATCCGCAGCTACAAGTATCTCAAAATTACGCTTAGCATTCCTGACTGATCTTTTAACCTGACGTCTAACCTCGATATATCTATTAAAGTCAGCTACCGTGCCATTGCGCTTATTAAGTCTATACGCTCTGTTACGCTCGTTTATGAACTCACCTATTTCCCTAGTCCACCACTTGGGCCTACCATGATTACTAGCGCGCTTGAGCCTACGCGGAATGAACTCCCTTTCGATATTCAAAAAAACTTTCTTTAAACGTCTCCCAATGAAAATTTGCGCCATTACCCATAAATAAATTATCCTAGTCCGCTACTCTCATCCTGTCCGCAAAACTATCAAAATTAGCCCTACGAAAATCAGGAACTTCTATTACGTTACTATCCTTACTGTTTTCGATCAATAGCTTAAACCTAATAATTTGGAGATCACGACATCCCAAACTCTCACCTACTTTCAAACCTTCGAAGTAGGTAGTAGGCAGTAGTTTCTTTTATACTACACTCCGATTTCTTCTTGTAGTGGATCGGAGGATTCTGTGAAAAGTTACTAAGTTACAGTATCTGACGGTTCCCGATTCTTTTTGTAGCGTATCGGGAAATTATTTATTCTGTTTTGAAACTAAGTTCTCCGGAGAAAGCAGGGAAGACAAAGAGATCCTCTGACTGAATTTTACTGCTTCTAAAATATTACAGGTGATACTTCAGCCTCTTGGTCAGGTCAGAATAATCAGAATGATAATTTTAAAAATTACAAGCGTTTATATACTAGTAATTTGTTGACATCATTATTATTTAATGTTGACCTGTTTTGTTTTTTATTCTCAATAGGCTGAATTTTTTTTGCAAAATATTTGAAAATAAAGGTTAATTTTGACTGTAACAGAGTACTGGCGCATAAGCAAGGTATTTGAAGATGAAGTCATATTCTTCTTTTAAACAGCATATTGACAGGTCTCATGTTTTCATGATTTGCCGAATTAACTAAAAATGGAAACTGAAATATGCATTTTATTATGGAGTGAAATTAAACCTGCATATGAGCCAAAATTAAATGCTTAAAATTTAAAATTAAATATTAATTTAGAGTTTTGGCAAGTTATGACTTCATCTTTTACAACTAAGAGATGCAAAAATGAATGTTAGAATTATTCATTTATATATATAATATATATATATAAATATATATATTATATATATATATATATATATATATATATATATATATATACACGGCCATTAAAAAAAGACGCAACAGTTTAAATTGCTTATATTTCGTAATATTGTTAACGTACAGGAATGATTGTTGTATTAGTTTACAGCGTACACCTGGGAGTTTGTTACCGCTTAGGCCTAATAGCCTAAGGCGCTAGGCGAACGACTCTTGTAGCCTTAAATGAATATTTTGACGATCGTGTCATCTCGAATCGCTTCCCTGAACGTTTTGCCTGTGGATGGTCTTGGCCACCATATTCTCCGGATCTCAACCCGTGCGATTATTTTTTATGGGGATACCTGAAAGATAATGTTTACAGAAACAATCCTCTCACAATTAGTGAGCTGCAAGAGGAAATTTCATCTGTTGTCAGCACAATCACTCATGACGTTCTACGCACAGTACTTGCCAACTTTCAACGTCGACTGCAAATGGTTTTGGATGCCGGTGGTTCACACATTGAACATGTTTTTCATTAAATAAAAACTCCCAATTGTACGCTGTAAACTAATACAAAAATCACTCCTGTATGTTAACAATATTACGAAATATAAGCAATTTAAACTGTTGCGTCTTTTTTGAATCTCTCTCTCTCTCTCTCTCTCTCTCTCTCTCTCTCTCTCTCTCTCTCTCTCTCTCTCTCTCTCTCTCTCTATATATATAATATATATATATTATATATATATTATTTAATATATTTCATTGCTGGGTTCAAATCACAGTTTAAAATTAGATGCTATTCGAATCGTAATCTGACACATCGAATTAGAGTGTCCTTCGAAGTTTGGGATCATTCGTGATGCAATACTTTTTGTCATATCGTGATTCGATATTAACACTTACAAATAAGTGTTGTATTCCTCTACATTATGATGAATAATTTCAGCTATTGTTTGAGTCCATGTAGACGGTTTGATCTCGTAATATCGTCGTTTTTGGTGTAGCGAGAAGAGAGGAGGAGGACGAGAGGGGTGGGGGTAGCGAGAGGGAAAGGGGAAGGAGGAGAGGGAGAGAGTGAGGGTGAGGGAGAAAGAGGGACTACGTTGCACCACATCTCGGAGAAGGTGGAGCGGAACTATTGCAGGGGACTGTACATACATATACATACTGTACAGTATGTACTTTAGTACAGGGGACTGTACATACATATACATACTGTACAGTACGTACTTTAGTACAGGGGACTGTACATACATATACATACTGTACAGTACGTACTTTAGTACTCGACTGTACAGCGTTAAATTTTGTATAGGTTGGGGATAATTTTAACCTTTTTAGGAGTGTACGCGTCGCATTTTTAAAATTTTTAAAATTTTCTTAATATTTTTGAGAATTAAAAAAAAAAGATTTTTTTTTCGTATATCAACAAATTTGTACGTATCGCGGTCGTACATATCGGGGGATTGCTGTAGTTTAATGTAACTAATAAGAATTCTTTACCTTTATGCTGTTCCAACACTTGCGGTGTATAACGTCGCTAAATGTACAATACCATATTAATTCTATATTCTATCATAACATTTGGAAATAAAGAGTACAGTAGATATGTGACATCAATGTTACGTCAGAAACAAAACTCTTTGTTTCTTTTTCTCTATGGAAGTGCGGCAAAGTAATTATAGAATTATAAACCTCTTTTATAAATTCTACACTTTTTTAATGCGGCAATTGTTTTAAAATAAAAGAACAATCACATTTACTCGAGTAAGTTTTCGTTTGGTAATATTTCCAAGGTTATCCTTCAATGAATTTAACTTACTTTCAAAAAAACTATCAACATGAAGACACAAAGACACAAATCATGAAACAACAAAAAGTATGAGATGAGGCTGTATAGTAATGATCGGGTCTAGATCATTAATTTATAAAATTGCTGAACGTTTCGATGTTCATAAAAAAATACAGCGTTGGGTTGCACGCTACCATATTGAAGGAAGTATTTCTACCAAACCAAGATCTGGTGGCCCTCGTACAACTTTTGAAGTTCAGGACGCAGCTGTAGTTGGTAGAATGCAATGTTATCGTGACCAAACAGTGAAAAACATTTGTAATCGTGTGTATGCTCTTTTGCATAATCTTAATATCTGTACCTGTTTCGATTATTATATACAAATTTATGAATGAATACGAATAAAATTATAAATATAGTTTCTCAGTAAATGTAATTATAAAGTAAGTGTTGTTGTTATTATTACTGACATTAGTGTTCTTCTTATTATTGCATTTTTAACATATGACTTATAATTAAAAAAAAAAAATCTGTTGTTATGGTGAAGGTACAGTTGCCCGCATATGCAATGTTTCTCGTCTCTCAGGCGACTCCGTACATGTGGCAATGCCGCAGTGATAGTCAAGGTATCCCAACTGGGGGAAGGTGGGGTGGACGGGGGGCAACCGAGTCCAACAACATATAATACAGACATATATCGGGTGGTCCGAAAAAAATGACGCATTTTTTAAAAATTTATATCTCAGTAACCCCCTTCCTTATCATGACAATTTTTATATGCAAGATACTTTCAAACTTCTTTTTTTGAATGCAAGGAACGGAATTCTGATATCTTTTATAGTTTTCTCGCAATTAACAAAAGTAACAACATGGGTCAAAAAAACGAATATCATGAGAAAGGAAAAATTTAATCAGAAATTTAACTAATTAATTTACAGTAAATGATCGATTGGACCACCACTCTGTTGACACACTAATCTAAGTCTTTTCTTCCACACAAAAATAATACTTCTTACTTCATTAATGCCAATTTCTTGCCAAGATTCAAGTATTTTACTTTTTAATTCTGATTCGGTGAATTTTTCTCGTCGACCTCGGTAAACCTTCTCTTTTAGTAACTCCAAAATTGAGTAGTCCATAGGATTACAATCTGGGCTTTGTGGTGGCCACTCATTTTTCGTTATTAATTTTGGTGTATTGCTAATCAGAAACGACTGTGTGGCGTAGCTTGTATGCGACGGTGCTCCATCTTGTTGAAATATGAAATCATTTTCTTGATACAGACGACGACAATCCGGCAACAATTTTGTTCTTAAAAGTTCAATGTAATTTGCAGAATTCACCTTTGTCTTTTCAGTTTCAATAAAATGAACATCTGTCTTGCCATTCCAAGAGACCCCTGCAGATATCATAACCTTTTTGGAGAATCTTGACGTTTCATGATACAATCTGTTTATTGAAATGTCACACTTTTTACCACGCCCGTAGACAACATCATTTTGACGGTTTCGCGGAATTTCTAGAGTGAAATCTTTTTCATCCGTGAAGACTATCTTTTTAATATCAACGACAGAGAAATTATCAAGTAACTTTCTGCACCTTGTTTTTCTTTTATCCTTAACAGTATCACTTTTTCTAGAAGATACTATTCTTTTGAAGGCTTTTACTCCAAAGCTGGGCACTTGCGTTTTTTTTTGCGGTACTGCGGTACTGCGGTACTACCGCACTACCAAACCGGTACCGCATAACGCAGTACCGCAAAGGATCGCTGAAAGTACAGCAGTACCGCTACCGCATTCAAATTTCCCGCGGTACTTTCCGCGGTACCGACAAACACGGTAGTACCGCAGTACCGCAAAAAAAACCGCAAGTGCCCAGCTTTGCAGCCTTTTAGTTTTTGTGCTTTAATTATTCGGTGTACAGAAGTCTTTCCAATATTCAAATGTTTAGCAATTGTTCTTTGTGACAAATGACTTCCTGGTTTATCTTCTTGAGAGCAGATTTTATCGTTGATGTAATCCACATTTTCTGGAACCGAAGCTGTTTTAGGTCTACCGCTTCCTGGTTTTCTGGCAGTACTTCCCGATTCGCGAATCTTCTTTAAGAGTCTTTCCACTGCACGCCTTTTCCACTTTTTGCCGGGAAACTCTTGCAATAACCTTCCAGTCTTCCATCCTTTTTCACAGTAACAATTTTTAATGAGAATACGATCTTCCTCTGACAACATCATTAAGGGTACTGACGAATTGTTAAAAAATAAAAATATCCACAATTTGACTTGTTCATTCCTGTAGAGTTTTGTAATAACTTGCAAAAATATCGCATGATATCGTATAAAAATGATATCGTATAAAAAACGGATATTATATTGCGATTTTTGTTTTTTTGACCCATGTTGTTACTTTTGTTAATTGCGAGAAAACTATAAAAGATATCAGAATTCCGTTTCTTGCATTCAAAAAAAGAAGTTTGAAAGTATCTTGCATATAAAAATTGTCATGATAAGGAAGGGGGTTACTGAGATATTAATTTTTAAAAAATGCGTCATTTTTTTCGGACCACCCGATATATCTAAAGGACAATTGAATGTGCACTCATTGACATACACGTAATTATATTGTAATGTCCGTGTTCATAAAGATAAACAAATAATATGATCGTATAGAGCGTTGAACTCCATTTAGTTTACTACTCTCATACTGTAATAAGATTTCATTATGATTACTGGAAGTTTATATGAACAACTACCATAATACAACTTTTTATATACTAGTGAATTTAAACCAAAAATAGACATTACACAACTATTTACAATTACATTATAATAGTTTATAATATTTAGAGATTAGCTAGTCGAGAAAATGTAAATTTATGGACAATTTAACTTATTATGCTTTGCCATTTTTGTGAATGTAAAATATTTTTATATACAGTAATTAGACTTTGAGATGAGTATAAATTATCATAGTTTTTTGGTGTTCAGTTTTGTGTAAATATAAATTTTGTTTTGTAATGAAAATTTTAAAACTTTAAATAATCAGGAAGAGAATCAACTAAATTTGGCCGATGCCACTGCCAAATAATGGCCGATTCTGCCAATGCCGATGAATCAGTACACCACTAGTGTTTATTGATTTTGCTAATGGTACTTACATATTAACGGGGGGCCACCACATATTGATGATTGGTTAGGTTAAGTTGTAATATTTTCGTTAGTTGAAAATTTCTAATACATCATATTTTTTAAATAGCAATATTTTTAAAATATTTACAATGATTTATATTTCAAATATTTACAATGATTAATACATGTTGCAAAAAAGAGACCGCATCTTCTTCACTTTTTGGTAGATCCCAAATTTTCATCATGAATAAGTCTAAAGAAATTAATGTTTTTCAGAAAATTGTATAAAAAAATATTTAAAAAAATATTGCTATTTAAAAAATATGATGTATTAGAAATTTTCAACTAACGAAAATATTACAACTTAACCTAACCAATCATCAATATGTGGTGGCCCCCCGTTAATACGTAAGTACCTTGCTAATTTTGAAGGCTAGGTTCTTTACTGGTAAATATACTATTCAATTTGATGTAATAACATGTTTTATAGATTTAACGACTCACACATGTTGCTTATACCCCTCATGTACTCGCAAGTTTCTTTAAAAATATCATCTTATTTGTTAAGCTTTAATACAAAAAATGTCCCGTCTCATCTAATGTTTTTTACAGCTAAGATAGTATAATGGTTCCAAATAAAAAATTTCATATAAGAATACTGTAGGCTGAAAATTATTGTTCTCCATAAAAAGGGCAACGCTCAAATACAAATAGCTGCTAAAGCTGGAGTATCATTGTCTACTGTTTCCAAAACACTTTCTCACCACTCACAAACTGGGGATGTGAAGAACAAAACATGTTGAGGATGGAAGCGAAAAACATCTAAAAAGGATGATGAGTATATGATAATGATGAGCAAGCGTAATAGAAAGAAGACTGGTGGGTGGGGAAGCGGAATGAGGGAGTGTGGAGGTTCGTTGTGTAATGTCTATTTTTGGTTCATATTTACTATGATAGTATATAAAAAGTTGTACTGTGGTAGCTGTTCGCATAGACTCGCAGTAATCATAATGGAACCTTATCTATACTAATAATTGTGACGGTCGAACTGCCTGCGAACTTTCTTTCTTTGTTTCTTATGGCCGGCCAAACCACTGGCCAGATTTAGATGAGACTTGGGGGATAGGGATAACTGAGACAGCGGAAGAACATACGCTATGTGACGTCGGCCTCTGAGGTCATCTGAGACCGCTGGAGGCCTCTGTATCCCGGATTGGTTGAAAGATAATGACATCATAGACGCATCATAAAAGATATTAACATAAAATGGGCGGAGCCCTATCATAGACACGTCATAAAATGGGCGGAGCTCTAGCATATACAAGGTGTCCATAAAGTCACGCGTCATAGGAAAATACATTTATATTGTTTACTTATTTATTTTTTTATTTATTTGTTAGAAATTATTCCCACCAATCTCAAAACATGCTTGTAAACGAAAAAGCAGGTTTCTTTGAATGTTCCTCAACATATTTGTCCTGATGGAGACATAAATAAATATACATTGCTTACGTTCCTATGATGCATGACGTTATGACACCATATATATATATATATTATATATATATATATATGTATGACACCATATATATATATGTGTATATATATATATATATATACACAGAGTGGCGCATCATAGGAATTTTTAGTGTTGATTATATTTTTTTTTTCTTTTAGGTAGGGGATGGCTGCGAAATTAACAATTGACGAGAGGGCGAGCTTGGTTTTAATGTATGGAATACCAGGTACAACAAATCGATGAATCGGTACAGAATTTAAATTCTGTACTGATTCATCGATACCTCCCTGACGAGGTGTACTTCTAAATGCATGAAAGACCTTGGAATAATTTTTCTTTTTCCTTGTGGGTTTGCATCATTCATTCATTTTACGTGTTTAATTGTGAAATTCATCCCATATATATATATATATATATATATATATATATATATACAGGGTGGGCGGAAAGTAGCTCCCTATTTTGGATTGGTAAAAAAATATGTATATTATCCATTTATTTCAGAAGAAATAATATGAAAGGTAGGCATACATGGTAGGTTTTCTCTAAAATTCAATGTGGGCTCCAACTCTTTCCACCAGCTTCTGGAGCCGCCCAGGAATGGCGTCCACTGACTTTAGCAGGAACTCCGGCGGGATGGAGGACATGACTTCCCGAATTCGGTCCTCCAGTTCTTCCAATGTCCTCGGTTTGGTGCGGTAGACTTCTTCCTTTACCCACCCCCAAAGAAAGAAGTCGCACGGTGTCAAGTCGGGGCTCCTGGCTGGCCATTGATGTGGACCACGACGACCCATCCAACGCCCAGGGAAGTGGGCATCCAGCCACTCACGGACAACAAGAGCGAAGTGCGGAGGGGCGCCATCTTGCATAAATATCAGATCGTCGATGTTCTCCCATGTGCTGACAACCGGCCAGACCTCGTTTCGCAACATAGCAAGGTACCGCTCAGCATTCATGGTGTTGCGCAGAAGGAACGGGCCCACAACCTGATCTGAGGTCATACCACACCACACCGTTACACTGAACCGATTCTGCCGTTTTTCAGCGGTAACCATGGGATCCTCTCCTGCCCAGTAGTGGCAATTGTGGCGGTTGACAAAGCCTCCGACGTGGAACACCGCCTCGTCGCTCCAGAGGATGTTGCGGAAGAGATGGGGCCAGTCTTCATGCCAAGCCAGCATGATTTCCCCGAACTCCATGCGAATGTCGCAGTCCTCGTCCGAGAGAGATTGGCAGTAATGCGGCTTCCACGCACGCCAGTTCAGCTCCTTCTTCAGCACAGTTCGCACTGAGTAGCGGGAGAGTCCACTTTCCCGAGCTGCCTGGCGAGGTGACTTTCGTGGACTCTGTGCGAACATTTCCTGAACTGCCTGCACCGTCTCCTGGGCCCTGAATGTCGAAGGGCGACCACATCTTCGAACATCTGCCACAGACCCCGTGGTCATGAGCTTCGAGTGGCAGTTCTTGATTGTTTTCGGGTCCATTTGGGCACGTGGTCCGTGAATGGCCCGCCACCATCTTTGAACTCGAACGACAGATTGCCAAACTTCGTACCGTGCCGCCAACTGGGCACGCTCCTGCAGTTTTAAACGCTCAGCCATGTTACCCTTCAATCTGAAATGAAAAAAAAAAAATGAACGTTACAATTGTACCACTTTAGAGAACACACCATAACAATATAACAATACAATCACAATTTATACATAATTTATATGTAATTTTAATTAGGGAGCTACTTTCCGCCCACCCTGTATATATATGGAAAAGTGTTTCCACAAGAAAATAAATTTGTGTTAAAATTTAAAGATATCATTCTATTTGTATAAATTAAAGTATTAATCCTTTAAAAGATATTATTCTGTTCATATAAATTAAAACATGAATCCGTTAAATTTTTAATGTTTGTATAGAGTGCCTCGATGCCCCGCGGATTCTCTGCATCTTTTTCTTAACCCTAACGAAAACAGTGTTGCCACATCTATAATCTTAAACACAGATTCCTAAATTTTAAATGTTGTTTTAGGCTAATATAAATCACATAAAGGAGTTAAGTGTAAAACCAAAATTACATAAATTCTTTTGCTAATATCATTGTTAGACAACCTTTGCAACCTTAAGAATCTTTTGTAAACGTGGCACCATGGGAGTTTCTCCAGGGCAGAGTGCAAACACTTTGAGTAAGGGAACACGCCTTGAGAGAGTCAGTCGTGCCTCGGCCCTTTGGGCATGGAGGAGTCGTGCCTCGGCCCTGAGGGCAGGGAGTGAGTGTTTTGCCCTTGGGCCAGCCGGTTGGTTGGTCCTCGTAGCTTTTTTATGTAAGCATTTGTTCATTAATAACTCTCTAAACAAGTGTGGTGTAAAGGATTTGATTTTTCTAATTACTAAGAATTTCTCATATTTTAAAAGTGATTTTCCCCCTTGTGGAAATAAAGGACTGAACAAAGGAAACTCGCCATTTTATATCCTTCAACGAGAGAAGTATTCCACTCCCTCACCGGACTGAAGGAGGGTACGCCATTGAGCGAAGGTATAAATTGTTTTATCGTAACTCGCAGTCAGATTAATCAAACAGTCGGATAAACTAAACGTTAATAAACTCTCCTTGTCGACATTAAGGAAAATACGGTTAAAGAATAACACCATATACCCCCCCCCCCCCGACATTGGCGACCGATGCCAGGATTTGAAAACCTTTTATTCAGTCAAACCCCGCTACAAGGAAGTCAACGCATCCGAAACGAAGATCGGATTTGAGCCGTGAATCACTCACTTGTTTAGAAGAGAGGACCTTTATATTGTCGTCTGTTTCAACCGACCACAACGAAAATTACAATTGGGCACGCGGAGAGGAATTTTATGAATTTAATTTCTCGGGGAAACGTCACATGCAACACGCAGCATTGATATAAATCTCCACAGCGGATCGTTGGAGAAGTTACGGAGAATCAAACGTATTCGATTCTGCACTACGAAATTATCGGAATTTGGAGATTTTGAAAGACTTTGATCGTCAACGAAAAACGGACGGACCGCATTGGAATTGATTGGGTCACTGAAAGAAACTTTGAAACGTCTTCAAAATAGGAATAAGAAATTACAGAAGTCAAACGTATTCGAATCTGTAAGCGCATCTCATTCGGAAACGGCTTCACATTTGTGGATCGCGGAGAGTCGAATGCATTTGACTCTGCCAAACAAGCGAAAACAAAGGCCCTTTCAAGACGGAATAAGAGGGAGAAGAACGCCTTTTCGACTCTGTCCTACAGAATTTGAAAAGACAAAGGAAATGAAAACAAACGTTCTTTCAAGATGAAATAAGAAGGAAAGGAAATAGCGAAAAACTCGGTAACTGGAATAAAGTTGCTTTTGGCAAGTAAGGTTAACATTAATATCAATAAATAAATAAATAAAGGCGTGAATTAAAAGTGTATCCCAGTTTAACGCATTGGTTTGAAAAAAAATAATATATATATATATATTTTTATTATTCTTTTTTTTTTGTTAGAAGATTTGTGTTTTTTTTGCATGCAGTGTTTTACGTATATAAATAAATTACAGTATATGTTTATTGTTCGTAAACAGATTATTGTTCGTTTGTGAGTGTAAAACGATTTTTTTCTCTTGCAGTATTTTGGGTATATATATATATATATATATATATATTATATATATATATGTATGTGTGTGTGTGTGTATGTATGGATATGTGAATTATATTTGTTGTTGTAAACAATTTGATTCTTCGTTGGTGAGTTAAAAACGATTTTTTTTTGTTTGTCTGTGTTACAATCAATTTAATTCAATTTTTCTTTTCTTTTGGTTTGTTGTAAGAGGGAAAAATTGACAAGTTTGTGTTTTTATGGCATGCAGGATTTGCGTATTGTTTATTGTTTGTAACGAAACGATTTCCGCAAAGTATCGTATATGGTAATTTATGGAATTTGGAGAAAAGAAAAATTCTTTTAAAGTGAATATTTAAAAAAAAATTTAATTTGAATTGTCTCGTATTGTTTTAACAGAAAACGGAATTTTGGATTTGAGTTTCATTTTAGTGGAATCTTAAATTAATTGTACCTAAATGGTCATATGATATCGTTCGTGCGTACGTTTGTTTGTTGACTTTTAGCGCGCGAATTTTGCGTTGGAGCGCGTTGTCTTTGTTTTTTGTTCTTTTTCAATTTAAATTAGAATGGGTTTGTACATTTCGAGTAATGTGTCGAAATCGACAGGCAAGTTTCATCTTCGTTTGGGATGATTTTAGTGTTTATTTAAACTGAAGGAGCTAATGTCACGTTTAAGTTGTTTTTTTTCGCTTAAATTCTGTTGTATATACGATACTAGGATTAAGTTTTTTTTTTTCGCTTCGCCTTCCTCGTTCGGAAGTCCATTTTTTTCTTTGTCATTTTCGAAGAAAAGTGGATAGATATAATTATCGGACGAATAATATCCCTAAGGTTCCAATTTTTAAGGGGAGAGATTGTGGTAACTTGGTACCCCAATACGTGGACGAATGGTTTGACGCATTAGAGGGATATTATGTTCATTATAACGTTCGCAATGATATCGGAAGGGAGGGAATTTTCCGGGCGAAGTGGTGTGTGACGAGATCGTCCCAGATGGAGTTCCTAATCACGCAACTTCTGCTCATACTTGGAAGAGTAGTGAGCATTGCGCGAATTTTTCGAGGGATCCCCCCTTCTGCAAATTTACGTAAGGTCACGGAGAACTCGCCTATGTCCCTCGGACATAATGCAAGCTCGGCTTATGACCTCAACGAATTCGGGAAAAGAAAATTACCACTCTTTCTCTTCCCACCAAAGAGAGAGTTGCATCTCTGCATCGCTCTACAGGACAACGTTCATTCGATTCAGTTCTTTCTAATCAGAAGGTTTGGAAATCGAAATTGGAGCCATCTGCCACTTTGATTTCACTTCAAAAAGACCGAATACACGAAACGAAGAACAGTAATCATAACGTCGGTTTATCCCATTTATAAATTTTTTTTTACCATATTTCCAATTCAAGTGCTACCACCACACGTACTCCATATACCTGTTTAGGCGGTACCCGTGCATTCATGCCCTACGTACTAAATTATTGAAATACGCTCGAGACGTGGAGTGATTGATGTCGGAGGCAATTAGCCACCAACGCGTACATCCAGAAACTTGAACAATGTCCACACGTAACCTTTGAAATTTTATACCTTCCAAGCTTTAGAGTTGAGTCAATTCCAAAGTTCTAAAAAATTCTCAAAACGACAATATCCGTTCTAAACCTTGCAAAAGTCGTATCAATTTCATTTAAGTACTTTGTCCAATAGTTCATGGAAATTCATTTCTCTAAATTTTTGTTCTCTTAAAGTTCGATAAGAAAATCGCGTATGATTTAAAAGTGTATGCACACGGTGAACTTAGACCAGTGTAAAAAAATGTGGCCCTAAATAAACCAGACTCCAAGTATTCAAGGACACGCAAGTGACCGTTAATGTGTTCATTAGTGCATAAGTATCAATTTTAATGTAAAATTTAACTGATAAATATAGTAGATTAAGTACGAAGTAGAGGTATTTTGTTTAACTATTCCTATGTCTCTATGTACATTGTACATATAAGTGTTCATTAGTGCATAAATATCGATTTTAATGTAAGATTTAACTGATGAGTAGAATGGATTAACTACTAAGTAGATGTATTTTGTTTAACTATTTCTTTTGTCTTTATGTAACATTATGCCAACTACTTCTTCAATAATATCTTTGTCTTTATAAAACCCTGCATCCAACTACTTTTGTTTGAGAGGATTTTTCAAACTAACCCCCGAGTACCAACTCTGGGAGGGGAGCCATGTGGAAAAGTGTTTTCCACAAGAAATAAATTTATGTTAAAATTTAAAGATATCATTCTGTTTGTATAAATTAAAGTATTAATCCTTTAAAAGATATTATTCTGTTCATATAAATTAAAACATGAATCCGTTAAATTTTTAATGTTTGTATAGAGTGCCTCGATGCCCCGCGGATTCTCTGCATCTTTTTCTTAACCCTAACGAAAACAGTGTTGCCACATCTATAATCTTAAACAGAGATTCCTAAATTTTAAATGTTCTTTTAGGCTAATATAAATCACATAACGGAGTTAAGTGTAGAACCAAAATTATATAAATTCTTTTGCTAATATCATTGTTAGACAACCTTTGCAACCTTAAGAATCTTTTGTAAACGTGACACCATGGGACTCAGCATGGGAGTTTCTCTAGGGCAGAGTGCAAACACTTTGAGTAAGGGAACACACCTTGAGAGAGTCAGTCGTGCCTCGGCCCTTTGGGCATGGAGTCGTGCCTCGGCCCTGAGGGCAGGGAGTGAGTGTTTTGCCCAGCCAGACGGTTGGCTGGGCCTCGTAGCTTTTTGGTGTAAGCATTTGTTCGTTAATAACTCTCTAAACAAGTGTAGTGTAAAGGATCTGATTTTTCTAATTACAAAGAATTTCTCATATTTTAAAAGTGATTTTCCCCCTTGTGGAAATAAAGGACTGAACAAAGGAAACTCGTCATTTTATATCCTTCAACGAGAGAAGTATTCCACTCCCTCAACGGACTGAGGGAGGGTACGCCATTGAGCGAAGGTGTAAATTGTTTTATCGTAACTCGCAGTCAAATTAAGTAAGTACGAAAAGAGGAACCGTGGACGTCAGTGGTATAAACTTCCTTGTTGGTGCGAGGAAGCGTCATACTGAGAATACCGTTGAACAGTCGGAAAGAAGCATTACAGAACAACATTTCTACCCCCCCCTGACATATATATATATATATATATATATATATATATATATTAGGCCGGGTCGAAATTTTTTATTTCTTAGGTACATAGTGTGAGGTGGTTCAATCAATCATAGTAACACCCTGGTAAAATATTTTTTAATTCTGAGGACCCCTACCCCACCCCCCTACCGGTTTCAGTTTTTCCAGAAAATTCATAAAATTTGAGATAATTTGCGATTTACTTCGAAATTTTTATATTATTACAAAAGTTCGATTATAAAAGTTTTTATTTATTTTTTAATGAAAATTTTTTTAAAAATACAAAAATGCATGACAAAAAAATTTAATAAATTTTTAGCTATTATTGGTAGAAATTTAAAATTAAGAGAGAAATTCAGTAAAATTTTTGACCTAAAACTAATGGTTTTTTTTTTCCCTTCCGTTGACCTTTCCACTCAAAAATAGGCAGTTCTTTTCTAGACTCTAAAGTATTTAAAATAAATTTATGCCGATTAATATAACCAATTCTTTCCTGGCTAGATTTAGTTACTAAGTTCACACCCCGTTCAACGCTTTGGCTGTGACATGGAAAATCTAGTATTTCTAGAGGTTTAGTTCTAATCTGAAGCAATTGCTCATTCTGAAGTTTTGGCTAAATTTTCATAGGTATATTTATTTTGAAAATTTTCTATTAATTCTAAGTCTTCTTCATAATCTAAATCCTCTCTGTCTTGAAAATCGACATCTTCATTCTTATTATCATCATCTATCACTTCTGATGAAGCAAATTCCCTTGCTTCTCTTAATTTTTCTTTTGATTTCTTTTCCCTTTCCTGTGCTTTTTGGATTTTGCCTAACTTTCTCAAATTACTTGAAGTAGTTTTTTATCAATTTTTCCTAACTGGTTTTTTTTCTTTCTTTTTGACCAATAAAAACTTCCCATTCTATAATAGGTATTTTATGTTCACACCTACAAAGTTTTCTATCCCTTATGCGTTTATCATAACAGTGGCATGGAGATATGTCAAACATCTCGTCATATTTCTTTAATTTTTCATAATATTTTTCATTTCTTTTTATCATAGGGCATTTAGTTAACTTATCAGCATCTTCTATAAGTCTAGTAACTCTAACATAAATTCCCTTTGTATCAATTGTTGGGGAAGAAAATTTTTGCCAAATTTCTTTTATATCTTGAACAACTACGTTATAGCAATAATTTTTACTTATTTTACCCTGTGCTTTAGATTCTTCCTCTCTAACAATAAAATGGAAGTGCCTTACAACATCAGCTTTTGATGGCGTCATGGCAGATGAAAATTTTGCTGGATATCCGAAGGCTGCATTGTGGCTTCTTTTTCTAGTAGCCATAATTTAATTTAATAAGATTTTAACTATATTTTATTTATTACTGATATTTTAAAATTAAATAACGTATTTTAATACAAACTTTTAACATTCAAGATACCTAAATAGGAATCTGGAAAGAAAAAAACAAAAATAATGTAATATTAGGTCTTATATCCGGTGCTATGAGTCAGCACCGGATTTAAGACTCTTACCCGCTACCCCCTACCCCCCGACCACAAAAAAAAGTTGGTGAATGGTCTATTCTGATGTAATTCGTGCCGGGGAACCCGATTTTGGCCATCCGAAAGCAAAACAAATAATATTTAGGGTCGATTTTTACGATTTTCGATTTTTGGCCTATTTCCCATACAAATTCATATGGAAAAAAGTGAGTGTCGGTAGGGGGGGGGGGTAGCGAAGGTCCCACAGCCTTGATTTTTGGTGTGGATACTACTATTACAAAATGATCAACCTCACAATATGTACCTAAGCAAAATCTTGACCTTGACCCCTTTTCGACCCGGCCTAAATATATATATATATATATATATATATATATATATATATATATATATATAGGGTATGTGACGTCGGCCTTCGAGGTTATATACGCCCTTGACGATTGGTTAGGTTAAGTCGTGATATTTTCGTTAAAACAAACGAAAATATCATGATTTAACCTAACCAATTGTCAAGGGCGTACAATTAACCTAACCGGGCATTCAATTAACCTAACCGGGTATTCAATTAACCTAACTGGGCATTCAGTTATAGGCTATGTGGCGTCGGCCTCCGAGGTCATATATATATATATATATATATATATATATATATATACGTGTATATATGCGGATGTTGAATTTTATGCGGATGCGGATGTGACATAGATCACTAAATTATATATATATATATATATATATATATATATATATATATATCGCTTGTATAGGAGAATATTCCGCGCAAGACGAGGAGGGAGAACGAAACAAATGAAAAAATGAGGTAACCACCCGGGAATCGAACCCGGGATCTTCCGATTGCCGGTCAGATATGATAACCATTACACCATGGGCCTCACTCTATCAAATGCCGTAATTCCTCTACATGCGCGCAGAAACCAATGCCCCAAGGGGGCACCTCTCGCATGCCGTACATTATATACATTTTAACTGCAAACACGCAGTATAATTAATTGGTTTCGTTCTCCCTTCTCGTCTTTCGCGGAATATTCTCCTACACAAGCGTCGTTCTTTACATTAATTATACTGCGTGTTTGCAGTTAAAATGTATATAATGTACGGCATGCGGGAGGTGCCCCCTTGTTGGCATTGGTTTTTGCGCGTATGTAGGAGAATTACGGCATTGATAGAGTGAGGCCCATGGTGTAATGGTTATCATATCTGACCGCAATCGGAAGATCCCGGGTTCGATTCCCGGGTGGTTACCTATTTTTTCATTTGTTTCGTTCTCCCTCTCTCGTCTTGCGCGGAATATTCTCCTATACAAGCATCGTTCTTTACGTTAATTATACTGCGTGTTTGCAGTTAAAATATATATATATATATATATATATCGAAACCTACGGTAAAATTACTGAATGCTTGGTTAGATCAACTGTACGCCCTTGATATTTTCATTAGAACTAACGAAAATATTATGACTTAACCTAACCAATCGTCAAGGGCGTACAGATGACCTAACCGGGCATTCAATTGACCTAACTGGGTATTCAGTTGCCCTTACCGGGCATTCAGCTGACCTAACCGGGCATTCAATTGACCGGGGGCAACTCACAAGTAGATAGATCACAGCACTGCATTATCACATGCTCACACTACAACAATAATATTTAAACTAAACTCGGTCTAAGCAGGCAACAAATAAACATCAATAACAACAACAAAAATTACTGTTTATGCGAGTTCGTATGGAGAAAAAGGTATGCAAATGAAGATTTATTTATTAAAATATTATCTTTTCAAATCTTACATGCAGAGCGCCGTTTTGCAGAGCGCCGTTTTCAGAAATGTGGGGGAAAAGGAATAAGTGCCAATAATAGCAATTATAATAATAATAATAATGATAATAATAATAGTAATAGTAATAATAATAATAATAATAATAATAATAATTATAGGGGAAGAGGAATTTCCACTCTTCACAATGAATGTAGTAGTCTGTGTTGCCAAATTTTTAATTCCGAGAATTTCTTAAAAATATCTATCTTTTCTGAATCCGAAACACTTTTGCATTTATAAATGCATTTACAATCAGCAGTTTTGTAAAGTTTACCTTGAAGCTCATTCATGTGAGAGTTTTTTAACCCTTCCTTGAATTGTCCTTTATCGTTGATTTGATTTTCCTTCCATATTGTCTTAATGGGTGTCTCGGCTTCAACAAGATTGCCGACTGCAGTGCCGTGAGCAGCAGGAACAAAGGGAAAAAAAAAAAAATATACACGGGTGTCCCACAAAAAAGTTAACCGTACTTTGAATTAATATAACTCAAAAACTATTAGAGATTTTTGGGTCCTGCAACAATGTTTTATTTAACAACTATTTATCTGTCGATTCTGGAAATTTCATTAAATTTCCTTTTACGAAGTTGATACATTAATGGTTTTAGTGGAGGCTATCAAAAATATGTTTGCGCAAGGAAGTAAAATAATGAAGCGAAGCGTAGGGAGCCTAGGTCACTGTGCGATTCTCAAGCGAAGCCTAGGCCATTGCACAGTGGTTTTTCGGACACGCTGTGGTATGGTCCTCGTCATTATTGCTTATTAAGCAAATCAAAGCGTTTCTATGTAAAAGTTTACTTCAAAAGAACCCTTTTTATCATGCAGTTAACAAAAGAGCAACGCGTATTTGTAATCACAAACTTTATTAAGACTGGCAGTATTAAACAAGTACAAGATTTATTTGAACAACGTTTTTCCAGGTAGGCACCCACCAAGCAAGCCCGCTATTTGGAAAAATGTTCGGAAATACCAACATGAAGAACATGCTTAAATCTAAATAAAGGTCGTTCGGGTCGTAGGAAAACCATAAGAACAACAGAAAATATCGAAAATGTTCAGATGACACTTCTTCAAAATCCAAATGTATCAGTCAGAAAGAATGGGTTACAATTGTCAAAGTCAACATTTAACCGCATTGTTAAACATGACTTAAAATGGCATCCCTATAAGATGCATGTAAACACCAGCTTCTTGAAACTGATTTTCCTCGTCGTAGACAATTTGTCGAATGGCTTCTCCATAAACCTGCTCGTTTCTTGGAAAACATTGTGATTGGTGACGAGGCAGCCTTTTTCATGAATGGAAAGGTAAATAGCCATAATATTCGACAATATGCGCCGCTGAACAACCCCCAGCATTCAACTTTGACCACGTATTTGTCAGCAGAAAGTGTCTCTGTGGATCGGAATATGCGGGAATGGCTATCTTGTCGGCCCATTGTTTTACGACAATAACTTGAATGGTGCTGCCTACCTGAACATGATCAACGAACGGATCATCCCAGAACTCCTCCAGATTTACGGCAATCAATTCAATAGACTTTGGTGGATTCAGGACGGCGCACAGCTCATAGACAGCTTGCTGTAAGAACAAAACTGAGAGAAAATTTTGGCAACCGCATTGTCGCGCTAAATCATGCAATTGAATGGCCCCCAAGATCCCCTGATTTAACACCGTGCGATTATTTCTTATGGGGATATCTAAAGAGTAAAGTGTATTCTATTCCACCGGAAAACATAAACCAGTTAAGAGATAGTATCACACGTGAAGTCAATTTACTTAAGGAAAATCACCAGTTGATCAAAAAAGTTGTGCAATCAATGCGATCAAAGGCGCAACTGTGCTTGGAAAGAAATGGAGGACATGTGGAAGGAAACGGTGCTTAGAAAATTAAAAAATAAATTTGTATTACCCATATGAAGAGGTGTTTTTGTTATTAATGGATTTAAATAAATTTGTTATTTTAAACTTCGAAGTTTCATTATTTTACTTCCTTGCGCAAACATATTTTTGATAGCCTCCACTAAAACCATTAATGTATCAACTTCGTAAAAGGAAATTTAATGAAATTTCCAGAATCGACAGATAAATAGTTGTTAAATAAAACATTTTTGCAGGACCCAAAAATCTCTAATAGTTTTTGAGTTATATTATTCAAAGTACGGTTAACTTTTTTGGGACACCCGGGTATATGCAAAAAAATCACAGAATAACGTGTGATCTTATTAATAAGCAAACAACCACAGGGAAAAAGGAAAAAAGAAACGAAATCCGAGCGCTTTCGTGATATATTCACATCTCAGGGAAAAGAAAGAAATATCTTTCTTTTCCCTGAAGATGTGAATATATCACGAAAGCGCTCGGATTTCGTGTTTCTTTTTCCTTTTTCCCTGTGATTGTTTGCTTATATATATATATATATAATTATAGTTAGCTAATTGCGGAGACAACAATGCCAGGAAAGTAATACAAGAAAAACTGGAGAGAATCGATTGGGAAATACAAACTCTGATGAAGGGCCATATAGAGAGGGAAGAGGAAAAGGCGGTAGAAGCAATAAAGGAAAATCCAAAATATTTCTACAGCTATGCGAAAAGGAAAACCAAAACGCGCGCTACTATCGGGCCCTTAAGGAAAGGAAATAATGAACTAGCAGACGATCTAAAAGAAATATCTCAAACATTGAGAGCCCAGTATGAATCAGTCTTCAATACCCCAAAAAGTAACAAAGCGATACCTGACAGAGATGCATTCTTCAAAGAGAAATTGCAAGGAGAATGTATCACAGACTTTGATTTTACCCCAGAAGATGGAGCGAGAGCTATGGGACAAATGAAATCACATTCAGCTGCAGGTCCGGACAAATGGAACGCACTATTAATTAAAAACTGTAAAAATGAAATAGCTACACCCTTATACTGGATATGGAGAAGATCCCAAGACACTGGGGAAATACCGAGCATCTTGAAAAGAGCAAAGAACTATATAGACCAGTGTCCTGACGTCCCTCCTCACCAAAATATTTGAAAGAATAGTTAGAGAGAAAATCTATGACTTCTTGGAGACATTGGAAATATTCAACGAAAATCAGCACGGATTCCGATCAGGAAGATCATGCCTATCACAACTTATACAGCACTATAACAATAGGGTGCTGTCAATTTTAGGGATCAAAGTGAAATCTTTAGATTTTCAAAGACTACTAGTGACCAAATGATGCATTTTTATGTGCTAAATCGAAATATGGCTTTAAAATCAAGATTTGACCACTCCAGCTACTTATATTTGAAGTTGAAGTTTACGAAAAATCAGCAATTTTTGCAAGTATTTTTTTATTGTATATAACTACATTTTACACACATTACATACAATTAAAGACATTTTGATTGTATTTCAACATTAAAACTTAGAAATATAGATAGGTTTCATGAACTTTGCCAAGGATGCCATGTCTGCCTTCCTCTTGTTCCTGGACATGAGCTCCCTACTGGCCACCTGGCCACTGATGTACGCATCCCTCCTCTCTTGTGAGTAAACATGTTGTGCTGCTTCAGTTCTCATCCTTACACACCTTTCTACTGACTGTGTGTGTAAGGGCCATGCAGGAACTTCCATTGGTCTATCCAGAAACTCCTTGATTGCAGCAGTGGTGAGGGAGCAGGTCAGAGGAGGCTCAGTCACGCCAGAGTTCCAGTCAATAAGCTCCGAGAGTTTGGTGGCATCTGGGTTGATGTCAGGAGTCTTCCTGGGTCTGAAACTGCAGTCTCCTACCTGTATGTCATCATCTCCTTCACCTCTGACTTCCAGTATCCTCTTCACTGCCTCCCTAGTTTGTTATATGTCTTAGGGTATATATATACCTATGGATATTTATAGACATAATACATATGTGTGTGCACGTTGCAGGAAAAGATCCCCCGGAGGAAAATCCCCCCCCCCCCCCGAGGAAAAATCCCCCTAGGAAAAAATCCCCCTGTAAAATATCCCCCGAGGAATAAATCCCCCATTAGTCATGAAACATATAAAAAATTATCTAGAAATGACATAGGTTAGGGTAGGTTAAGTTAGGTTAGGTTAGGTTAAGTTAGGTTAGGTTAGGTTAAGTTAGGGCTTTTATAAGGTGCATTCAAAAGGAGCAAGCTATACAACAAGTTTATGCTACTCAAGCTATGGCTGGTCATCCTTCTCATACGCAAAGAAAAAAATACAAGAGTGCAGTAGCTCGTATTAAAGGTATCGTAGATGATGTTGATAACCGATCCATTATAGATTATCTGAAAGGAATCGCCTTCAATCTAAAATTTTAAACACGGCATTTTTTCACATACATTATCTATTCGTTTTTAATTGTGTTTCTTAATAAAGAATAAATTTTATTTAGCATTATCTGTATCCTTATTTCTCATGACTAATGGAGGATTTTTTCCTCGGGGGGGTATTTTTCTCCTGGGGATCTTTTCCTGCAGGCGTGTGTGCAGTATATTTTTATATATACTGTATATTGGTAAACTTATTGTTTACCAATAAACCAAGCCTTATATATATATATATATATTATATATATATATATATATATATATATATATATATATATATATATATATATACACTCATAATCATATATATTTTTTATTTATACGTTTGTGTTTTTGTTTCAATGTTCCTGTGTGATACTTGTTGAATTTTGCTGGTACAATGAGCACGCAAAGAACACGGGGATCTACCAGCCACATTGTCTTTGGTTCTCCACTATCAGAGCTTCCTCTGTCTGAACTTCCAACCCGTATACAATTTGCAAGGCATTTCCTCTTCTTGAAGGAGAACAAGTACACCAGCAACAGGGAGATTCTTCCGGAGGTATGCCAAACACTCATTGACCTTTGGAATCGTGCTAACATTCCATCACAGCCAATCAAGAATGTGAAGACCAAGCTGCTCCGATTGATGGAAAAAGGCTCACAAGCATCGAAGCAAGGCAAGCAGGCCACAAAAACCAAGAAGTTCGAGGAAAGCCTGAATCAATTGTTTGACATAGCTGTCTGCCAATGCGATGATCTGTCTGCATGCCACTGTGAAAAAGAAATGAAAGTTCCACGACGAGAGCATCCATTTCTGATCGACCAGAGAACCACGCGGATCATGCAGATCAGTCGGGTGGATACGAATGTGACTCAGATGATGGGGAGAAGGAAGTCAAGAGAGGATCGGATGCAAGAAAGACAAGAAGAAGAGAATAGAAGAAAAACGGAACGGCAAGAGGTAGCATCCTCTGCAGATGTGGTCGAATCAGCTCAAGCAGAAGCAGACTCCAGTGGTGAAAGTGTTGGTGATGAGTGGATGGGTGGTAGTGCCCAGGAGGACAGGAACATCACACCGATTCCCACTGTTGCTTTGGAAGCTGACCGGTATGGTGTATCGAAAAGGGCTGCTGCAGCTATCAGCACTGCAACATTGGTTGACTATGGCATCATTAGTTCTGATGATCAGATAAACGTAATTGACCACCACAAAGTATGGGGAGCACGGCAGAAGGTACGGAGGGATCTGAAGGAAGCAGTAACTTACCACGATGTGGAAGTCACTGCTTTATTTTTTGATGGGCGGAAAGACATGACACTTGTCAAAGAGAAAAAGGGGAACAAATGGTACAGCACAAAGAAAGTTGAGGACCACTATGTGCTGGTCGGAGAGCCTGGAACCTTCTATCTAAGCCATCTGACACTGGAACGAGGAACTGGCACTGTCATTGCGGATGGACTTCAAAATGCGATTGAAGAAATGGGTATTACAGACAAGATAATTGCAGTGGGAGCCGACAGCACAGCCACAAACACAGGGCACAGAAGTGGAGCAATACACCCAGTGGTGTAGTGCTGTGGGAACGCGTGGGAACGGCGTTCCCTCACTGTTTCAAATAAATCCGAACTTACAAATCTCTAACGTCATGAAATTTTAATTCACACCCCTAGAAGAAATATGTGAAAGAATCATTAACTGTTTCATTTCTTTTAGCTTCGACTGAGGCAATGCTAGCCTATAAAGATCTGGTGAAACAGTCACCACGGTGTACCAGTTGTTAACTTTTTTTTTAGTTAATCATTCCAGTTGTTAGCTATTTTTATTGATCGTACTGGATGTCGTATATCTAATGACACTGGAAATACTGCATCTTCAACCTTGGAATATATCCTAATATCCAGTGCATATGACCTCAAAATATGCCTGAAATTGGTCAGATTTCAAAAGATTTCCCGGGGGGCTTACAGTGCCCCCGGACCCCCAGCTGTATGGGCTCGCCGCGCTCGCCATTGTCCCCCCCGCATCTGAGTAACACTTTCAAAATGCGTTCCCCCACTTCTTTATTTAGCACTACACCACTGAATACACCTGCTAGAGTGCCGCCTGGGTCGCCCTTTGCACTGGTTCATCTGTAGTCTGCATTTAAATGAACTCCCACTGCGCCACTTGTGCAAGAAACTCATCGGCCCAACAGAATCTGCAACTCAATGGAAAGGACCAATTGGCAAAGCTTTGGCCACATGTGAAAGTTTGCCACTTTCCTCTAGAGGAATTTAATGTATTGCTGATGGCCACACTCTCCCGGATGTTGACCTTACTGAATTGAGTCGTGACCAAGCCTACCTCTACAGAATGATGAAAGCGACAAGGACTGGTGTCATTAATGAAGATCTTCTACGAGAGAAGCCTGGACCAATCTCCCATGCAAGATGGGTTACAACTGCCAGAGAATTTGTCGGCTATATGTAGCGATGGCGCAGCCAAGTGATGAACTGTATTCACTCACACAGTTTGTCGTGTGCCACTATGGACCCATGTGGTTTAGCATCAAGTGCCATCCAAGGTGCACAGATGTCCCAAAACATTTCCTGGAGCAAATCAAGCTGCTACGATTACTGCCACCAGCTAGCAAGACTGTCACATCGCCTGTGATCCAAAGAAATGCATATTGGGCTCACCCTGAAAATGTTCTACTGGCAATGCTTGCAGATGCAGATCAAGCAAACCGGAAATTGGCCATCGATGTAATCGAGACCATTCGACGAGCTCCCAAACCTGCTCAACAGCAAGTCAGAGAATTTCGGCCACCAAAGATGAAACAAAGTGCTCAGAATTTGAAAGATTTACTTCCACCAGTGGAAGGTGCACAATGGAACCACAACTCACGAAGCAGTTCTCTGTCGAACAACTTGATAAGATCACTGAAGAGCCCCTTGTTGTCCGGATACCATGTCACTCCCAAGGTGTAGAACGCTGTGTTAGGATGGTAACTGAAGCTTCTGGGGCAGTGTATGGAAAGGATTCAAGAGATGGTTACATTAGAGCAGTACTTAAATCCCGTGACTTTATGCCGTCATTCAAAACTAAACAAGATTTTAATGTATCATTTACTAAATAAAACTATCTAGTCTACCTACCTACCTACCTACAGTGTATATGTTTATTCCAAAAATAAATTTTTCTATTTTTCCTGAAAAGCAGTACATTGTAAGGGGTCAAATGATAGCTCAAACCCTAGGAAAGCGTGTCCAAAAGTTATGGGTAACTAGCAATTTTCACGATTTTCACATGCGAAAAAGGAGGTGTTGCACTTGTCACAAAATTCTTTTTTTTTCATTTTTGAATTTAGGGAGGTCAATTGTACAAAAGCTGAAATGTGCCTCTTGATCCGTTACACTTTGCCCAATGACGCTACACGCTACTGCACAGCATGACCTGGAGCACAGCCTCAGAGTGTGCATACCAGGCTGATCTCTTCACTGTAGGCATCACTATTCCTATAACCTTCTGACTTCTGAGCAGCTCCAGCTGGTACAGTACATGCCTGGGACCCTCCACCCAGCTGTGATTTTACTTGATGTTGAACCAGTTTGGCATGTAGACTCTCACTATGAATTCCACAATTATCCTCAGCTTCTTCAGGTTCCTGCCCTTCTGCCCATGTTTGGAAATCCACAATCTGCAGAACCTTAGAGCCGTGGTGGCCCACCTACTGTGACAGACTGGCCCAATCTCCAGGAGAGCTAGACTCTGAGGTACCTCTCCCGATCTGATGGCAGTGATGATTCTGTAGCCATATGATTGGTCTGTGCTGAGGTCCTTGACTACCTCCTGACTGAGATGGGGTAGAGGAGGACCAACAGTGATCCTCGTGAAGTTTGGATTGATCTCCAGCTCAGTGGCAGTGTCTAACATCTTCCCTAGGGGCCCAGACCACTTGTTGTTGCTCAATGTCTTGCCATCCAGTGCAGTCACCAGGTGTCTGAGACTCAGCTCTCCAGTGTGCAAGTCACAGACAATCCACACCAACTTCCTGCTAAGTTTGGCCTCCATATAATGCATTACTCCTCCCTCCCAGCCAGTATTCACATTAGTACTGTCACCTCCTATGGCCAAAAGGGTCTGGTCTGCTCCTCTCTCTCTTAGCCAGTTCACCAGATGATCAGCAATGACCTCGGCATGACTTCTCTCCTCTGCAGCTTCCTCTGGTACAAAATGCCACAAATATTTCCCACCTAGTTCATTGCACACTGTGTAGTGTTCTTCCTTAATGAGGCGAGAAAGCTGCCTGTCACTGCCCTCAGCTTCCATCATCACTTTGGTGTCATCTCTTTTCCCATCAAAGAAGATACAGGCGATGCCATTTTCCCTAATCTCTTCATCAAACTTCTTGACCAGCTCCTTAGTCAGTCTCTCCTGAGCCCTCCTCACCTTGTTGTGGTCAATCACCAGTGCTGTGTCAAACTCTGTGATAAGACCAGCATCAATCCAGGCAGCAGTGGCAATCTCTGCAGTCTCTCTCAGCCCAGTGTGATGTCTCAAGCTAGCCAGAGCTATGTTGGTGATATCTTCAGTGTTATATTTCTTCTTCTTAGCCACAGGCAAGGAAGAAGTCGCAGCCTCTGGTATGAAGTCTTCGTCCTCCTCTCTCCTCCCTGCCTCCTCCAGTATATCTCCAGTCTCCTCCAACTCCATCTCCAGCAGTGACTCCTCCCTCAACTCCTCTTCTTTCTTGGCTGACTCCTCTGCCTTCCTCCTCCTCTTCTCCTCGGCCTTCCTTCTCTGCTCCTGTCTCTGCAGCACTGCATCCTGTCTCCTGGTCTCAGGGTGATCAGCTAGACCCATCTAGTGTGCCCCCACACTTCCCACCTTTTCTCTCTGACCTTTAATGAAGGCTAGCTCCTGCACTGGTATCTTCTGCTCGCTCTTGCACTGCAGTCAATGTGAACCTCACTGTTGCAGACAGGGTTGCACCCAAGCTCACTGCAGCTCCTGATCACACAGTGACAGGTCAGGATGTCCACCAATTTGTCCAGTTTCATCATGAACCTATTTTTGACCTCTAGCCTCACATTGCCAATGGACACCTTCACTGCCTCATCCCACAGTACCTTCACTTTAGCCCTGATCCTGACCTCAGTGTTGATTACAGGTCCTGTGAATAGAGCGTTGGCCTTTCTCCATTGAGCCAGTAGCCCTGGAACAGTGCCGTTGTTAATCAGGTCATTAACTGGGTAATTCCTCCTGTCTTCCTCACTCATCTCTCTCCTCAACAAATACCTCAGCAGATCTCTGGCTGTGGGCAGCTCAGCAGGAGGAAGTTCCCTCCCAGTCCCCACCAAATGACTTAGGTGATAACTTGATTTGCTTCGGGTTCTGATTTCTTTCTGACTCAATTGACTCATCCTGTGGACCTGTGAACAAAAGAAATGTCATTGAAATTTGAATAGGCCTACTGATTATGGTTACATAAAATTAAGTTAATTGAAATTCTTAATATCTTCCTATAAGCTCAGCTAAAAGGTTGTGTTGTTATAGGTACAAGACTTAATTATTCAAAGTAATGACAATTTCGGTGTCCGGCGAATTTGTCTACAACAATTTGTCTAAAGATACAATTCATCTACAACAATTTGTCTACAACAATTTATCTACAGCAATTAGTCTACAGATACAATTTATCTACAATAATTTGTCTACAGATACAATTTGTCTAGAGAGGAAAAATGAAAGCTATTTGATGTTAATTATTATTAATTTTTTCAAACAAATGAAAAATTTGTTTCTGCAATCGGTTTTCTTCAGAAATGATAAAGAAAAATGTTATTGGATATTGAATAAATTTATTTACTGAAACGACGCAATACACTCCAACATCTTTTTGAATAAGTCCGAGCTGGTGTAGCGCTTACGCCATACAAATTCACAAAAAATGACAAGAATTAGTGCGATATCTTGCAAAAAACAATAGTATAAGAAACTCGATTAGGTCAGGTTAGGTTAGGTTAGGTTAGGTCAGGTCAGGTTAGGTTGGGTCAGGTCAGGTTAGGTTAGGTCAGGTCAGGTCAGGTTAGGTTGGGTCAGGTTAGGTTGGGTCAGGTTAGGTTAGGTTAGGTTAGGTTAGGTTTCTCAAGAAAACCGATTGCAGAAACAAAATCAGGGTCATCGACTGCCCTTGTTTTCAATTTCGTAGGAAAATCGAGAGCAGTCCATGAAACATACTAGGTCCAATATTAGTAATAGTTTCTCTAGACAAATTGTATCTGTAGACAAATTAGTGTAGATAAATTGTATCTGTAGACTAATTGTTGTAGATAAATTGTTGTAGACAAATTGTTGTAGATGAATTGTATCTTTAGACAAATTGTTGTAGACAAATTCGCCTAAAACCGACAATTTCATATATCTATCATATCAAAATATACCATAACAATATCCTAACAATATCAATAGCACATTGATATACGATGCTACAGTCATATTTAGGTTATATTTCAAACCTTTATGGTCAAATATAAGTAGGTAAATGCTTTTTTAAACAACACTAAAGATATTTCTAAGTTGCTAGATAATATGACATCGTTTGAGCATGAGTAGTTTTTGAATTGTTGACTTTACTAAAATAGATACACCCTACTATAACAATATCCTAGATGCACTTGAAAGCAATGAAAACTATGATGTCATATACACGGATTTTGCTAAAACTTTCGACAAATGCGATCATGGTATAATAGCACATAAAATGAAACATATGGGAATAACAGGCAAAGATGGAAAATGGATCTACAACTTCCTCAGAAAACGACTACAGGTGGTCAAAATTCAAGGTGTATCATCATTAGAATCAGAAGTACGCAACTCAGTACCACATGGTACAGTGCTGGCCCCACTCCTGTTCATTATCATGCTAACAGACATAGACAGTGGAGTAAACAGCAACAGTATAGTAACATCATATACAGTAACATATAGTAACATTCCATCGCTAAAAACTTTTTTACGTTTAAAGTAATTGAGAAATGGAATAATCTTCCAGCGTCCGTCGTGAACTCTACCAGCGTTAATATGTTTAAGAACCGTTTAGATAGGCATTTTAAAAATATTAACGTTGTTTAAAATAATAAAACAATTAGCAACAGGAGCTCTAGGGGTAGTGGTCGAGGATGAGTCTGTTGACGATTAATGCCAGCTTGTGACATGCCAGCGTGTGATATGCCAGCAATAAAGAAAAAAAATAGACTAACACGAACTTAGATGTAGCTCGTAGCGTAAACTAACCCATTTTTGTAATACTCTTCCTACTTTTTTTTCTTTTCTTATCCTCTCTTTACTTGCATGTCTGTAGTTTGCATGGTATGACAGTGTTTGAGTTAAGACTGTGTTTTCCTGGTTTGTAAGCGTTCTTATTTTACTTCTTTTCATCTTTCACCCCTTTCCTATTCTCTTCGACTATTTTTCCGACTTGTCGGCAGTGGCCGGCGGATGATGATGGTGAGTCTTTCTTTCTCTTTTTCTGAATGAATGCTAACCCACGAATGATAGTTTTTGCTACTTACCTAACCCCCCCATTCTCTTCTTTTAACCCCCTACTCGCTCCTTTCTCTCGGGCTAACCTTAGAGTGGATCTTAGGGTCTTTGTTAACCTTAGCTTCTGTAGATCTGTAGATCATTTGCGGACAATACAAAGATCAGCAGAAAAATCAGCGATGCAAATGAAGTGGAGGCCCTGCAGAGGGACACGAACAAAATATACAAATGGTAGAAGACAACAATATGACATTTAACACCAAGAAATTTCAGCTCTTGAGATATGGTAGAAATGAGGAACTTAAACAGACTGCATATTATGCTCCAGATAGAAAAGAAATTCAGAGAAGCACGAAAGCAATCGACTTCGGGGTAATAATGACCGATGATGCCAAATTCGAGACACAAAATCAGATAGCAATAAGCAAAGCAAAAAGAGTCGCGGGACAGGTACTAAGAACGTTCAAAAGGAGGGACAAAACAGTAATGATTCCCCTGCTAAGAACTCTGATTATTCCAAAACTTCAATACTGCTCAGTTTTGACGTACCCATATAAAAAGGAAGAAATTAATAAACTAGAAGAAACACAGAGACATTTCACAGCCAAGATTGATGGCTGCAGAGAACTCAACTACTGGGAAAGACTACGTAAACTAAATCTGTACTCCCTGGAAAGAAGAAGAGAGAGGTATACTATAATCTACTAGGGGCACTCAATATATTTTGGTCCACCCTTTTTTCTTAGCTAAATAATAGGCCATGGGGCTGAAATGTTTTTGGGCTGTAAGCTTGAACTTTCTGTACTTCACATAACCGTATTTTTCCAGTTTGAACCTCCCCTCCTTGTATAAAACCGCTTTTAAACGCCCTTGTATAAAACCGATGGTTAACGCAGTTTCGAAAATGGCGTCTGACAGTGATGTGCGTCGTAAACAGAGCTGTTATCGAGTTCTTAACCGCAGAGAAGGAAACAGTTGGAAATATTCACAAACGTCTACAAAACGTTTTCGGAGATGCTGTTGTTCGAAGCACAGTTGGACACTGGTCTAAACGTGTGAGATCATCGGAGAGAGGGAGAGCCAGCCTCGATGATGAACCACGCAGCGGTCGCCCGGCGTCGGCTGTCACATCTCACACTGTGCAACGTGCTAAAAGCATCATTCGATCAAATAAGCGCGTCACATACAAGGAGCTATCACTGGAGCTAGGAATTAGTGAAAGAAGTGTGAATACGATAATTCAGCAACTGGGATACTCAAAAGTGTGTTCACAGTTTGTTCCTCGCGAAATGACTGAAGATCACAAAGCCCAAAGAAAAGAAATTGCTTCTGAGTCGTTGGTTCGATACGAGACAGAAGGGGATGACTTCCTTTCACGAATTGTGACTGGAGATGAGACTTGAACCTGAAACAAAACTCCAATCCATGGAGTGGCATCACGCAGACTCCCCACGCAAGAAAAAGTTCAAAATGGCTCCCTCTGCAGGAAAGGTTATGGCCACCATCTTCTGGGACATGAAAGGGGTGAATCTGGTAGACATTATAAAGAAAGGACAAACAATCAACCTAGAGGCATATATTGCTACCCTACAGAGACTCCAGAGACGTATAAAGCGAGTTCGACCAAATAGAAAACTGGAAGACGTCGTTCTTTTGCACGATAACGCAAAACCAGACAACAGTTTGCAAACAAGAAAGGCCATCACAAAAATGCACTTGACTGTGTTACCCCGAACTGTGTTACAGCCCGGATCTGGCACCTTCAGACTTCCATTTGTTTGGGCCAATGAAGGATGCTATTCGTGGAAGAAAGTTTCAGAGTGACGATGAAGTTGTTGAGGAGTTAAGAGGTGGTTCCAGCGAAACCCAGCGGACTTTTACCAGCAAGTAATAAAGCCTTTGTTTCGAGGTTGAGGAAAGCCGGGGAAAAGGATGGAGACTATGTGGAAAAATAAAAACTTGTACAAAATTCCTGGAACTTACAAGGAAACTTGGAAAAAAAAAAAAGGTGGGGCAAAATATATTGAGTGGCCCTCGTACATATGAAAAATGATCGAAAACTGGTACCAAACTCAAACTAAACCAATTACCATCCAAGCAACGCTGGAAAATAGGAAAGGCAGAATGTGCAGTGTTCTCAAATTAAAGGCCTGACAAGGGACCTCGTCATCTCTGAAGGAAAATAGCTTGGTTGTCAGGGGGCCAGCTTCCGAAGAACTTCAGAAACGTTACAGGGGTCAAAGTTAAAGTCTTCAAGAGAAAGACTAGATGCCTGGCTGAGGACGGTACCAGATGAGCAGGGTGTACCTGGCTATGTCGGTGGAGAGCGAAATTGAGCAACTCGCTCCTCCATCAAGCCAGGACTAGAGGCGGGGCCACCAGCTTGACCTTCTTGTGGATAAAGACCGACGCACGGAACCCTAAGAAGGTCAACAAGGTATATATTACTTTATGTTAGTTTAAACGACGATTCAGGATCGACCTTCCTCTATTATAAATAATAATAATATAGCAGGGTGTAACAAAAGTCCGTTCTCATAGGGAACTAAGATACAACAAAATTGAACGAGAACATAGTTTTAACTATACGTTATAAACAATACAATCAACTTCCCAATTAATCCAGTACATGTTCAAATTACATTTCCATGTAGCCGTTGATACATTTCTACTCGTCTTTATAAGCTGTCGGTTACGTTTAAAAGCGTTTCCGCACTAATTCTGTTCCGCTGATCTGTCTTGTGGCCTACCTATCGGCTCACTATAATAAATAAATAAAATGGTTGAGGTCACCAATTTGGCCAAAGAGACCAAATACACAATATTTAATAAAGGATATAAAAATGACTTTGTGGTTTATTTTTTTTGTTTAATTAGAAAAATGAATTAATTATTTGTTCACAGTGATTAACAGTTATGTATGCGGTAATTGTGCTATATTACAATGATTGATTAATTTTATTAGCAACAAAAAATGGTTTACATAGTATAAGAATTAAGTGAATACAATAATGACAAGAAACACTAATTTAGGTAATTAGATATACAGTACTGAACACACAATAATAAGTAATTAGACAAATAAGTAAAATATATGAATGAACGAAGTAACAAGGTGATACAAAAATGCGGTATTGGTACAATAATTGAATAGGCCTATTGCTGTCGTAATGAGAGAGTTAATTTGAACGGTATTGAGGACACTTTGAAGGGCCTACTCTTTGACAGAGTTTGTAGACGTTTTAGGGTTGAATACGAAAAGTTTATCACGACATAACAAAACACTGTAGGCCGAGTGCCGATGGCCTAAAGAGGTTTACAGACCTGCGATTTTGACGTAGATAACTCTGAAGACAGAAGGGTCCACCGGCGTAAACTGCATGACGAAATCTTGATGATAGGAAATTTGCTTTGCCGATCGAATTGTGGTGAAGGATTAATGAGGCTAGGGCCAGAAGGATGACACCAGTAGAAATCTTGCAGGAGTGATGCTTGCTTCTGGCGGGATGAAATTGTAGGTCGCCTCAAGTGATGATTTACTTCTGATGCTTGAATGGAGTCTTGAAGGATGGCGGGCCGCTTTCCGTCGAAGGGTCGGAGAGCAAGATGTGAAGAGGAAATGCATGAAAAGGCAATGAGCAAAAAGTGAGAGCGGTTTGAAGTAGATTCGCATTTATATAGGCCTGAGAAAACACCTTATTTTTGTGGCCATTTTTTGAAAACAAAAAATTTGCTTTTGTCTTTGTGGACGGTTCTTGCCCACGTGAGGTTTTGTTGATTTGTTTACAACGTCCAGCCATGAAACAAACAGTCGAGGAAGAGGAATTTTGTTTCCCTCTACATCTGTAATTTTTTATTTTAACTGCGGAATCGTTCGAGGTCTTGAATCATAAACAACGGACTTTAAGTGGCCCCCACAAAGAAGTCAAGGGGGTCAAGTGCCATGTAATACATACAAATTCGTCACGATCAATTCTGTTATATCTTATTTCCCTATGAGAACGGACTTTTGTTACACCCTGTATATATGCAGTATATTATGTAGGAAGGTGGGGCCTTAAAAACGCCCCAGTCAGAAGAAGAAGAGAGCCGAAAGATCCAAAGTACTTGAGACGCCTTGACACTCTACATTTGAAAGACTGGCAATCAAAGACAGGGGAACCGATGGATTGAGGAAGGTTCTTCCAGAGTTGACCGGTTGAGAAGATGAAAGATGAAAAATGTGTTGAAAGTCTGGTACTACAAGCTCTCCTTAAAAGAGGAGGCAAGCAGTTAGTGTGTTCAGAAGAGCAGTCTCTGTTGAAATAGCGGTAGTAAAGAGAGAGTGAGACAAAATTGCGGCGAAGAAAGAGGGATTGAAGACAGTCAGTAAGAGGCGGGAAAATGACGGGACGAAAAACTTTTGATTCCACCCGGTCAAGTAGAGCTGTTTAGGTTGAGCTTCCCGACACATGAGAAACACTCCATACAGTGGCGGAGACAGCAAGGATGAAGAAACTGTGGAGCCGGTTCAACACACCTAACATCTTAGAAGCTGTTTCAGAAAGAGAGAGAATATATGATCTTTCCAGGAGAGATCACGAGAAAAGGAAACATCAAGAATTCAATTAAATAACTTTCATCAATAAAAATAAATACAGTGGTCTTACAATTTACACAGTGGTCTCACAATTTACAATGACATAAATAATTGTGAAGCTGAACTATTTATTTTATTTATTTGGCCCTTAAGCTTTCGGCTTTTCTGGGCTCTTTAAAAAATAAAACGGATAGTTATTATTAATTAATAATACATAAATCATGAATAAGAATTAATTAGGGTATGTATTAATCTTAAATTATTATTATCGATATAACAAATGAAAAGTTATTAGTGACGGTATTATACCAGTGGTTCTTAACCCCTGGGTCGCGACCCAAAATTGGGTCATTAAACTGTCATTTAACATTTATTTATGTTAACCCTCATCATTTTACCATTATTTATTTATTTATTTTTATATTACGAGTAAACTGTTTGAAGGCATGGGTCGCCGAGTTAGCGACTGGAAAAGGTTGTAGCCGAAAAAGGTTAAGAACCACTGTGTTATACCAATACTATAAAAAAAATCAATATTATACGTGAGAGATAAGAGATGAACAATCACAAGTAATGCATCTTTAATCCTAGATTACACACAAGAAATGAATAAGCAATAGTAATGTACATTAATCGTAGATTTTTGTTAGTATACCATTATCAATCGAAATTTCAACTTGGTTTTAAACGAATTTACATTCACAATATTTTTTATATCAGCATTTAAGTCGTTCCATATTTTCAATCTAATGAAAATGGGTAATTTTTCAGATGAAGACAATCTAAGTTGAAGAATAACATAGTTTGATCTATTTCTCGTCTGATATGAGTGGATTTCTTGATGAGTTACAAAATATATGTTTACCCATTGTAAGTTAATGATTTTGTTCTTACACTTGTAAATAAAAATAAAATGTTCCAGTTTGATTACATCATCGAGCTTTAGTAGTTTTAGCTCTTTAAATAATGCACTAGAATGATCAAGGAAATCAGCATCAGATAATAACCTTATTGCTCGTTTTTAGATGTTTGAAGCATTGTTTGAGAATGTTAGGAGAAGAGGAAGGATTGAGTTGTGTATTGTTGAAGATAAGGGGATAGTTATGTAGAAGGTTGTGACGAGTAGACAGATGAAGGAACTGGGTGTCTGAGGCAATGAAGACTCTAGTCAGAGATAATATAAAGACCAGAGGTCAGGTGTGCCATGGCCTTCTAACGCGAAGCATGGAGGGACTGTTGAGAGAAACGCTTTGTGAAGCGAGTGGAGAAGTGAAGAGTGGAATCATTGGCATAAGAGCGTAAGGACAGGAAGTGAGACTTAAAAGTTCATTAATAAATAAAAGAGAGTGGGTGATGGGACAGAACCCTGAGGAAAACCACTATTAATAATTTTAGAAGAATAGTGGCCATCTAAATCGCAGCCACAGAACGACCAGAAAGGAAGTCAGAGTTGAGGACACAGATAGAAACCGAAGGATGGCAGTTTTGAAATTAAGTATTTGTTCCAGATCCTATCAAAAGATCTCTATATGTTTAGCGCACCAGTAAAGGTTTCACTGAAATCCTGAAAGATGACCAAGAGTCTGAGAGATATGCAAGATCTCCAGTAGAACGTCCCTTGCGGAATCCATACTGACGATCTGAAAAAAGAATGTGGATGACGACGGTACCTTTTGAAAGATTCTTCTCTGTTGCGGATAGCATTAGAAAAAGCAAAATTAAACTGGCCTTTTTTTTTTTCATTAGTAGTAGGAAAAGAATACGGAATGTACACCTCATACCCGAGAGAATCACCCCCATAATGCGCTCAGCACACTCGGAGGGGCCGCGGCTAATAATAATCATTCCATGGGAAATCAAAGAAGTACTGCCTCATGGCCTCCCAGTCGGCGCGCCAAAGAGCCAAACGTGCCTCCAAAGGAACCAAAGGCCGAACTAGAGCTATAGGAAAGGAAACATATGAAATTGTGGTCGAAGGAGCTCAACGGAGGAAAAAGTTTGACAGAGTAAGAAAAATGATGAGTGGTGAGAAATAAATCCAGAATGTTGGGCCTATCTCCAAGGTGATGGGGGATACAATTAGGGTGTTCTAAAATCTGCTGCAGACCATTCAGGATAGAGACATGGTAGTTAGTTCACCAGGAATGTCAGTGAAACCGAGGAAAGCCAAAGGTGATGGTGAACATAGAAATCACCTAAAATGGAGAGTTCAACGAAACGAAATGTGTTCCACTTTGGAAATGAAGTAGTCAAAGAGTTTTGGATAGCGGTAGAATTAGGAAAAAGGTAGCCAACACAGAGGTATTTAATTTGAAATTGGTATGTAAGCCTCAGCCAGAGGGTGTGGAATTCGAAGGACTCGAGTGCAGGAATACGAGAGCAGTTAAGGCGTTCAGTACATATACGCAACATACGCAACAACCAACTTTGGAATGAAATTGAGTATAGAGAAAGTAGGAAGGTACAGAAAAAGGGTTTCTCTCAGTCGTCTCAGACACCTGAGTTTGAGTGAGGAGAAGCTGAGGTTTAGAGGAGGAGAAGTGGTGTTCAACAGATTGGAAATTTGAGGAAGGCCACGAATGTTGCAGTATATGAAAAGTGAATCAGATAGAGGCCCAAAACATCTCGAATGGGCAGTAGCAGAACCAGTCCCGCTGCCTGGGTCTGCGTTCCAGATACCGGCAGCGGGGGAGCCAGAAGTGGAGACATTTATAATCCCCTCCTCAGTGGACTCCGAGGCTCTTAAAGACGGTGACATTTTTTTTTAATTTTGAAAAAACTGTGTTGTGTGTAAGATGCATGGATGTGTAGTACTTCCCTGGTCGATTGGTGTCTGGAATCTCCTCTTTCTCTCTCTGTATATATATAACTGGTGTGCCATAAAAAAAAGGGGTACATTTTAAAAAGGCTATAAAGTCAACATTTGTCATTTAATTTTAATAAAACTTCTACACAATAAAACATGTATTTATCTATATGCAAACAAGTTTCAGACTTAAATATCAAATAATTCAAATTCTATCAACATTTAACGAAAGAGTATGATTTTTCTACTTAACATGCAAAAATTATTAAACCTTTTTAATATTTTTTTCTAAAAATAATTTTTAACGTAAAATTTACCTGAAATTATTAAAAAAATTGTTCGAAATGACAAATGTTGAATTTTATAGCCTTTTTAAAATGTACCCCCTTTTTTTATGGCACACCCTTTATAAAATTTTTATACAGAGAGAGAGAGAGAGAGAGATATATATATATATGTATGTTCCATGTACGTACCAGAGCAAAATAGTATATATACTAGATAAAACTGTAAAACACTGTGGAAATTATGAACTAATTAATGTATGAATCGTGACATTAAAGTGCACTGTTACCCTCAGAAATAATATTCTGGCGATCTGGAGTCCGTCTTTCATCCTCTTTATCAGTCTCATTTTCATTTCCATTTCCTGCCAAAGTTTCCGAGTATTTATCTGAGAAAGTAAATCTAAAAAGAATAAGTATATTTTCTATTTGTGTAACAACAAATTCCGCGTTAAAAATAATTCCTGGAAGCTTAGGATTAGCGACCTATCATTTAGTATTGATTCCTCAGTTTTTTTACATTTTACATTTTTCAAGAATAATTGCTTACCTTCGTAACAACATATGTTAATAAAAGTGTTCGAAGTTGGTGAATTCTCGTGAGGCCATTTAAATGACACCGAAGTATTTGTCCATTGAACGATATCCTGCTGTGTTTCGTGGAGTTTGAGATGGTAAATTTTCTCATTTTTCCTTATCTTAAAAAAAACAGGTGTTTTTGAATTTTTTGAATTGAATAACCTTTATTAATAATAAAATAAATACAGTAGTCTTTTTACAATTTACAATTTTTACAATGACATAAATAATTGTGAAGCTCGACTATTTATTTATTTTTTTATTTTTTTTTATTTTTTTTTTAATTTGGCCCTTAAGCTTTAGGCTTTACTGGGCTCTTATTAAAAATAAGCAGCTAGCTGTTATAAATTAATAATAATAAATAAATAAATGAGTAAATAAGTATTATTAATCCAAGATTTTTGTTAGTATCCCATTATTAATCGGGATTTCAACTTGGTTTTAAACAAATTTATATTCGCAATATTTTTTATATCGGCATGCAAGTCATTCCATAGTTTCAATCCAATGAAAATGGATAGTTTTTGAGATGAAGACAATCTAAATTGAGGTATAACAAGCCTTGATCTATTTCTGGTCTGATACGAGTGGATTTCTTGATGAGTTACAAAATATCTATTTACCCATTGCAAATTAATGATTTTGCTCTTACACTTGTAAATAAAAATAAAATGTGCCAGTTTGGTTATATCATTGAGCTTTAGTAGGTTTAGTTCTTTAAATAATGCACTAGAGTGATCAAGGAAATCAGCATCAGATAATAATCTTATTGCTCGTTTTTGGATGACAAAGATACCATTTAATGCGTTGTTAGCGGAGTTTCCCCAAACAAGGGTGCAGTATGTTATATAAGGAAGAACAAGAGTATGATAAAGAGTCAATAAAACTTGTTTAAGGACTACATTTCTAAGTTTAAATATTATAGCAACGCTCCTTGAAATCTTTTTCGCGATATAATTTACATGATCACTCCATTGCAAATTCTTATCTAGCATTACACCAAGAAATTTTGTTACAGTACACTCCTTTATGGTGCAATACATAACTAAGTTGTATGTCTGTCTATTTATCTATTTATCTATCTATGCGTATTGCATGAGATAGTTGGATTCAGGTATGAGTTGTCAACCCCACACATCCACCAAAACCCTCTGATATCGTTTGATAATGCTTCTGTTTGGAAGTAAATTGCTACCAAAATGCTACAAGGTATAGATGTTCAGTATACATATTTGGAAACTATGGATAAGTTTTTAGAAAAGCAATGTTTCATTTGGTACCTTTATTTGGTACCAATCAGCCAAAATCTGGAACCTGTCTCATGGACTATAAAGAAAATAGAGAAAGCATGATCTCCATTTTTATGGATTTGAGTAAAGCTTTTGATGTGATTGATTTTAGCAAACTATATGGCCTCAGAGATGCTATAACTGACCGTCGAAAACTTATTTGTCCAACAGATATCAATTTACAGCACTAAGTAATATGCGTTCCACTAAATTTACTAGAAAACATGATTTGCCCCAGTACAGGGCTGAGTCCGGGATTACGACAGTTGATCGACTTGACATTCTTCGGACAAGTACAGTATATTGTGAGTTAGATTGTTAGGTTAGAATAGGTTAGCTTATGCTAAGTTAGGTTGCTAGTTATTAGTGTCGATGTTATGGTCTTGTCGATCCGATTAGTATAAGTCCGTGAATCTTGTGTCCAATTTTATTTTTATTGTATATAAATGTCGTTTGACGCTCTTCATGTTTATTTAACTCAATGTTTGCCGACGACAGAGTATCTTCTTTTTGCAAAGATGTAAATGCAGTAAAAGACGCATTTAGGAATGAATTTGCTTAAGTTGTGGACCGAATGAACTCAAACAAACTTTTTAAATATGAAACAAATTTCATGATTTTCAGCAAAAGCAACGGCTACGTCGTCGTAGCCACATCGCAACAGTGCTTCCCGTTAGATCAATGGGATTAAACGACGTTGGGTCTGGTCACTGTTGAATGGATGACTATCCTCTGCGTTCAGATGATGAAGCGACGCGTGATTCGTGATTTAAAATATTAAACGTTAAATTAAATACGAAAATTAGGAATGTACAGGGTGTCCCAGAAGTCTGGACTCGTATGAAAAATAGACATTATATTTTTAAGGTGAAACAAACACATTTCTAATGTCAGTTTTATATATTTCAGGAAAGAAAATACCCTGATGGCTCAGTATACCAATCAAAAGAAGGTGGAACTCGTATTGCTACTTGTTTCCAGAAAAAGCCAGAGGGAGGTATGTCAGTTATTTCACGAACATGCCTCGATCTGGCTTTCTCTGGAAACAAGTAGCAATACGAGTTCCACCTTCTTTTGATTGGTATGCTGAGCCATCAGGGTATTTTCTTTCCTGAAATATATAAAACTGACATTAGAAATGTGTTTGTTTCACTTTAAAAATATAATGTCTATTTTCCCTACAAGTCCAGACTTCTGGGACACCCTGTATTAACTTTATAATTAGAAAATCTTTGCATTAAATCTTTAAAACCTTATGCAAACAAATATTGTTTGTTAAAACGGTTGCATTAAATTAAAATAGTTAAAAAACTTTTACATTAAAGAAAATGCTACTTCTCGGTTTTAAACTTGGACTAACCACAGAGTTCAAGTCATTCGAGATGGGCTGTGCCCATGTGATGTTAGCTTAAGAAAGCAATTCGCTCATTCAGTATTTCCAGCTCGTGAGGTTGGTTTTGAGCACGACCTCTGTGAAGTTCGGAATTGTCATAAGGTACACTTATGGTAATATTGTATATATTACCAGACTGTGTGTGTGTGTGGTGGAGAGAGTGAGTGGTGTGGTATCTGTACATGGTTGGAAATTCTCAAATCGATCCAAAATGTATATATTGATATAATTAATATTATTATTATTATTATTATTATTATTATTATTATTAACATAATTATACTCCTGTTGAGTTTATGAGGGCATTTATCATACCTCTTGTAAAAATAAATATGATCTTTCCAGCATTCTCTCCACCTGCTTCTCATGTTGGTTAAAAGTGAGTACCTTTTTCAAAGGTGACTGATTCCTCTCTCTGGTCCTTAAATTGAGAAAATTCTCAAACAATAAACTTTGTTTCAGAAAATGGTGCAGTAATGCAGTTTTTGGGTACCTGTGTTTTGTTTGTATGTTCTTTATGATTCCTTCTACACCAGCACAAGAATATTTGCCAAGAGAAACTGCAAAAATAAATTCTATTCTATTCCAATGTCAAAGATTAGGAAAATTTTGCAGTTCTTGAACTGGGTAGCACAGCAATCACAGAAATAATATTTTTTTGGTTGCTTGCTTATTAAATTTCTGTTAAGAAAACTAAAAGATGTTTTTGAAAGAGATAAACAGCAACACTCTCATGGGTCATACATTCTGATATTGCAACATATGAGAGTTGGTGAGAATTTTTGTTATGACTAGCAAACAAAAGGGTGAATGGTTGTCCGAGAACTGTTCCAATTATATGATTGTACTTCATCTTGCATTACAAATGGAAATTTTTTTGGAAAATCTCCAATGACTAGGAATTAATTTTATATTAGTAATTCACCGCTCACTTATTGCAAGTGTGTATCTGCATTTTTGCGGTGAAATCACGCTGCAAAAGCTTTGAAAGATGGTTTGTAACTGTCTCAATGAATTGTTCTACAACTTAACTAATTGTTTTAAGAGCTGATAGCCACTTATGATGCTCTTCTAAATCTGCTAGATCATCATGAAAGAGTTGTTAAGGGTGTTTTATAAAATCAACAGGTACGGGACAAATGTTACACTTCCTCGAATGACATTCCTTGTTGGGTGGAGAGCATATGAAATATACTAAACAATGTTGATAGTGATGCAGTGGTATGTTTTCCTTAGAACTTGGTTCAGAAACCTTTGAACCAATTAAAAACAACTTTACATTCTGGTGTACAGATACAAATAGTACCATATGCATGCCAGTACACACTCCTTTGATCTTAATTTGGAGATCTATCTTGTCTGGATTCTGCTCTTTAAATAAATGATAGGCGTTTGAAAGATTGCAAAGAACAAGTTGCTTTTGTTGGTGTTCTCTGTTTCCTAAGATCTTATTATAGACTGAATCAAAATCTTCCCAGATATCATTTGGCTGACGCCCTCTTTTAGGTAAAAATTTCAAATAACTTGTACCATCTCTTTTATGTGTCTCATTATGAGACCATAGAACTTTATATATAAAAGCATACTACTCTACCTGTTTAGGCTTTTTAGGTCTCTAAATCAGTGCCATTTTAGAATGGGGGAATCTCACCCCTGATAAGGTAGATGTTCTTCTGGGACCTTTAGACCAGACAGTGGAGATCTCCGCTATACATATGTTATAACTTTTAAAATATATGGATAAATCTAAAACAATAATCCAGCTGTCCTCTGAGATTCGGTTTGATTGATTATTTCGCGAAAGTCGGTTCCAGTGGTGATAAACGCTTTAAGATATGGGTGTTGGATCAGAGTAAATATTTTGATATATATTTTAAGATTGTAGAACTGCTGATAAGCACTGCTGCGCGCATATATATATATATATATATATATATATTCGTCATTGATGGTGAAATCTAAAGCTATAAGCCGGGTGTCTCTTGGGAGATGCTTTTCCCCCCTTATTTTGAAACAGGGAGAGCACCAACTCTGATAAGTAGTTCATGGGCCAGAACCAAAAATTTCACTTACTGATACCATCTTGACGGGCAAAGTCTGACTTTGATTTTTGAATTAGTATATGTCTAGAGGATATATTTTGGTATGATAACCATTGCTGAAAGGTAGCTTAGTAATATTTATCAGCTGTTTAATGGACCCACCCCTAGAAGACTTTTCATTGCCGCCCCTGTTGTATGGTTCACAAAGTATTTTGATCAAGGCAAGAGAAAGTCAAGAAATAAACTGTTTTTAATGTTATCTTCATTATAGCACAGTCTTACAACACATACACAACAGTACAGAAACTACTAAACAGTGAAGCTCCTCCAGATATGTAATCTTTCACAGAAAATATCAGAAATATACAATGTTGTCTTGTGTGGGTAATAACTAGTAACTGGTGGAAGTGATTTCTTGATTGTATATAACTAAAGTGACATTTATAATACAAGGCAAACCGATGAATGAAGAGCAACCCGATGAATGAAGATCAACCCTTGAGGGATCTGATGGTTGGTCAAGAAGATGGATTGCTAAGGGTCAATCTCTACCATGGAATGAGGTTTTCTTTTAGAAAGTTTGTGTAAGACTGGGCATTAATTTTTACACCATCAGGCACTCTGTATGGGACAGCTACTTCATTGCCTATCAATCCTGCCCAAAACATGACATTACCTCCACCTTGTTGGCGTCTTAATCTCGATGGTAGGAATTGGCTCTCAGCAATCCATCTTCTTGACCAAACATCAAGTCCCTCAAGGGTTGCTTTTCATTCATCGGTGAACAATACAGTGTTAAAATCTGTTTTCACGTACTGACGCGCCCATTCAACACGCTGCTTCTTGTACCTGGGTGTTAATGGTGACTGAATCGTAGGCTTACACGTCTTGCCAATTGTTTGGAGGATTCCACATCGAGATGTTCTTGGTACATTGTGTATGCCAGTCTGCTCAAAAACCTCTTTACTTGAGGACAATGGATGCTTTGCAATTTGCGCTTGATTAAAGATATCTGCCGCCTTGTCACTTTTCTTATAGCTCCTTTATCACTTCGCTGCCTCAGTTTGGTACCCTCCGCTACAAACTTGTTTACAGTTCGATAAGCTCTGCCAAACTGCTTCGCAATTTCAATAGATTTTATATTTTCAGCGAGTAACCTCATTATTTTTCTTTTCTCAGTTAATGTTAAATCCTTCTTCTTACCCATTTTCACCATTTAGATCCGTAAATAGAATACTTGCTTAATAAGTCGGAACACAATATTTTACATGTTTTTCAATAAAATGAGATAATTATTTTAATTATCAAAATATTTTATCCAAATGAATACCATCACTGATGCTATGTATAGTGATTATTTGCTACAAATTTCATTGAAATCGGGGAAATCTTTTGAAAACATTGGAGAAAATGTAATCTGCTTAATAAGTGCGAACGCAGTGTACATTGTACAATACAGCAGTTCAAGAGCATGACAGTTCTCAAGTGTTCAAAGCTTATACCAAACAAAGCACAACAGTCATTTAGACTACATTTACACATATCTTCAGTGCACTCTACTCATCATCATCTTCATCGTCGTCTGAGTTGTCAAGTTCAACAAGACGCTCTTCTTCCTTCTGTTGGGTGCTGCATGTCTGTAGCTTGCGCATGTCTGTACATTTTAGTCCATTTGCAAGGAAAGAGCAGCTTGGCAGCTTGCAGGAACGCAGGCGCTTGCAGGATAACAGTTCCAAGATTGCATCTGGAGCTGGTGGAGTGCGCATCCACTCGATGACTAGATGGCCATCATCATCTGTCGTCCATCCAAACCCTTTAGGGTTTGGCACATCGAGGTGACTCTGAAGACAGCACTTCCAGATTCCGGCTTGATAGTTTGCATGGAGTGCATGCATGTAGAGGCAGTTCCTGCATGGTGGGAGCTGACTGGATTCTACCTCTCCTCGTTTAGCATAGAAGAACTGATACCGTAGTTCATTCACTTTATCAGTGTTGGTCGTTGTCGCATACAGGTGGCAGGTAAACTGCTTTATCTTCTCGAACAGCTCTGCAGATACTTTCCAGGACTGACCAAGTTTGTTGAAGGTGTCCCAGTAGGTGCTTTCTTTTTGATCAGTTTCAGAGACAGTTTCTACAACTTCCACTCAGTCATCTTTGGTCATCCTGTAGCAAACTTCTTCACAGGTTACGTACAGTGTCTTGTCATGTAGCTTTTCTCTGTACTTCGGCAGCTTCCATTCTTCAACCAAAAATTCGATCAGACTTGACTTGTTGCAAGAGCTGCTCAGGAACTTCCTCCATTGCTGGACATTGTAGCCTCCTACAGTGTTCTTGAATTGAAGAGCTGTGCTTGATCCCCTATTGCGTCTCTCAGCATCTTTGATCGACGTCTCTCGATATATGCTTGGGGGAAATCTCGCTTCTTCACGTCTGCTCTGATTTGCAGGGCTGCCTTGGCTATAATGTCTTATGCAGTGAGAGATTTCAGGGTTTGTATCTCTGCTTTCAGTGTCTGGTTTGCCTTGGCGAGTTCAGCTATTGACATGTTGTCAGGGTAGAGAAGTTTCCCTTTCTCAATGGGGAAGATGTGCAGGGCTTCACCAAACTCACTTTCTAGCCTTCGACGGGGGTGCTTCTTAGAAGATCATCCGCCTGGTCAATGCCAAAAGATTTCATCGATGCAACCAGTTTAAATGTGAGTTCACTATCACCTGAGATTTAGTGAAAAGCTCATTCCTGATAAACAGGAACACCTCGTTGTATGAATGACATAGAGCCATCTTGTACTGAGCTTCATCATTGTTTTCTTCTTCACGTGTCGCACTGCTGACAGCCTTTTCTTCCCTTGTATACGATCTGTAGCATGACCTATGATAGTGATCTTCTGCTGCTACGAAGTCTCTGCTGACGATGGCAAGCTTTCTACGATCCATTCTTTTCATGGTTACATTTCTGATGCTGGTATCTGCTCGCAGCTCCCGGCATTGTATCAGAGATTCTCTTGTTTTGTGTCTGTGAAGAAACTTGGTTTTCTGACAAAAGATGCATTCTGCCTCATAAACCCTAGATATTGATTTTGATCCTCGTCTGGATGATTTCCTAGAATTAGCATTATTTTCAGGCTCATCTGTTGTGTCCTGCTTTTTACTGATAGCGTCAAGAAGTTTCGTCATCGTGAAGTTACTGCGGCACTTTCGATGATAGTAAACTGATGGGATTTCATCCTCGGACAAGTCTTTCGCCAGGTCCAAAATTGGATCGTTTTTTTTTTTTATTCGGGCTGCATTTAGGAAAATGTTCCATGAGTCTAAACTTTGCAGGGATATCAGCTTCGAGTCTGCCTCTTCAGCTCAGCAATGAATGAGGCAATCCATGCTCAGCCGCTTTGATCGCAAGGTGGTGTTTGTCTCACCAGTATCCATTTTCATTCAAGCTCCTGCAAAACAGAAACATCAACCTCTTTAAATATAATCATTCTAATTTGTTGCAGTAATTTGAGAAACTTAATTACTAAAATGTAATTGCTAAAGTAAATTCACTAAGGTACGGGTGGCATCTGAAAGCATATTTGCATACATCTGAAAACTAATTAAATTTTTAACCTAAATTAGCACATAAAGCATGCATGGTTTCATAAAAAAAAAAAACATATGCCTCGTTTCATAAAAACATTCTGGGGCATGATGCATGATATAACTATTTAACATTATTTTTTTATGTTTAAAAGACCATACCACAACCAACTGTGCAATAGCGAGTGGGCACATAAGGGCGATTAATGGGAAAATGGGTGATCCGCTGGAAAAAGGATAAAGCTACTCGTATGAAAAGGTTATCACATATTATCTTACTTATAGGAGTGGTACAAATAATCTGGCACCAATGAAGTTTTGCTTCCCCAGATGGTGCCGACAATCCAGACATCTGGTCTGACCCATGGACTAAAGGCTCGAAAAGTTGGGGCAGAATAGATATCAGGTCCCCAAAAAAGTTTTTTCGTTTTTTAAATAATCACTTTAAACAAGTTTTTTAACACGTGATGAAAAATGAGTTATGTACAGTAATACTAAGCGATCATACTGATGGTACACCCAACGAGAATACACCACACAAGCCGAAACCCAACCTGCACGAAAAGAAGATTTTGCTTTGCTTATGGTGGACAATAGCCGGTGTCACCCATTATGAGTTTCTAAAACCAGGCCAAACGATTACTGCCGACATATACTCGGCACAACTTTAATGGGTTCAGGACAATTTGCTCGAAAAGCAACCATCATTGGTCAATCGCAAGGTGTTGTACTCCTGCAGGACAATGTGCGCCCACATACTGCAAAAACCAAGATAGAGAAGCCCAGTACCCTTGGTTGGGAGATTTTTCCACATCCACCCTATTCACCTGACCTTTCCCCTTCCGACTATCAGCTTTTCCTCTCCCTGAATAACCACACGTGGAATAGGCAATTCAAAACACAAGTGGGCTTGAAAAGGAATTGAAGTCTTTCTTCGCTTCTAAAAACCAAGATTTCTTCCGACCCAGCTTTTACAGTACTGTATTGTTTCTCGTGTGGACTTTATATTTTTAAATCTTTTAAGAATACTTATAAGCACGGCTTATAAGTGTATATATAATATATATAATTATATATATATATATATATTAAGGCGGGTCGATTTTCCACATGTTTTGAAATCGCAAGGTGAATAAGTGCCCAGTAGTTAGGTTTGATTGAGAAATGAACCCAAAAGATTTTTTAGAGCAAACGGATAAGGGCCTGCTTGCGGATTTGCAATTAAAGTTTGTTATGGTTTTTGACCCAATTTTCGTCATACGTGATAGGTAAACTCGTCCTTTTTGAAGACATAATATTAACTAATTATAGATGTAGCAACTCAATATCATTTTCTATCCCAAGAGGAGACAATGCCTAATGTATATCATGTGTTTTAAGTGTAAAATGATAAAATTTCGTTGAAAAAACATGCATTTTTGCTAATTTATTCACATATTTTGGCTACAAAACTTGAAAAAATACTTTCAAAAGGTGATAAATCCAAAAAAATCACATGTTCTCACGTAAAAAGAAAAACTATTCATATAAATCATCATAAGATTGAGAATAATGTCCTTTTGACATAAATGCAGGACGCATCTTCCTGCTCAGTACTTTAGTAAGGATACATCTGTGACGAGTTTCGAACCCGTACACGGTATGGGAAGCCTCTGTCACTAATTTCACACTCCTCTCAACACTCTGAGAGTGAGAAGGCAAGTCTGGAATGTCTGGCTTAGTGTTAGTGTCCATGAATGACTGGATTTCTTCATCAGATAGGTGCTGTGTGGTAGGTGGTTCCATGACATCAGGGTCAGTGAGGTCGATGAGCTCATGCCAGTGATTTGCATTCCAATTCACCTGGAAAATTTTCTTCCCTGCTTCCTGGTTGCTCTCCATTCTATAAATGAAAAATGAAAATGAAAATATAAATGAAAATATAAATAAAAATAAAAATATAAATATAAATGAAAAATAGTACTCAAATATTGCCGTTTCAATAATACAAACAAATTACCCACTTAAAGTGAGTGACAATTATAATATTTTTTCCATATTTTTTGGAGAATAACTCAGCTTTGACAAAAAAAAAATAATAATAATTACAAGAAGCGCAAAATTTACCTGTGTCTGAGAGTGAGTATAGTCTGAAGCCCAAGATTCCTGATTCTGTCTTCATCATCTTTCACCATGGCATAGAGGATGTTCTCAGGTCGGAGGCAGAAAACATTACCCTGGATGTTCTGCTTTACAATGCGTTTCACATCATCAAATGGAATCAGCTTCAGTCGGTTGATAGCAGAGAAGGGGATGCGAGGAGAATCATGCAGCTTAGAGGATGCCTTTATCTCAAACCATGCAGGAGCATAAACTCGAACAATGTAATGGACCAACTTTTTCAAATTCAGGTTTGGTCTGTTGTCTCTTGTGTACAAACAAAGAAGTCGTATGGCAAGAGTTAACCATCTTGCATGGTTAAGTGGACCAATCTTCCAAGCAGCCCATCTGCAATCTACTCTTCCTGATCCGATCCCTCTGCAATACTCATACAGAAGCCTTTGATCATGAATGAGGTCTTTCAGTACTTCCTCTGGAATGTACCCTTCAATGATTGGAGTTTCCACAGCTTCAAACTGCACCTGAGGTTCATCCTGGATATCTTCTGCGCACCTTTGCCCAAGGGGCCCGCTGAAACTTCTTGGGCCAGTTGTCACTCCATTCATTTTTTTGAAAAGAGCTTTCAGTGGGAGTTCATTCTGATGCAGTGCGCAACCAATAGTGTGCAGTTTCCTCCCCAGAGTTTCTTCAAGTTTTACCACTAAACCACTCTTCCAGCCAGTGTTGGTTGCGGTATTATCAAGAAGAATGGCTCGGATACTTTCAAGGCTATTATATTCTTCAAGAACACTGAACGTCTCCTGAGTAAGGACTCACCAGTGGCGCTATAACAGGAATTGTTCTGTGAGTCAAGTAGGCGCCAGGAGATTTTCCATCTTCATAGGTGAAGGTGAGGTGATGTTCTGCGTCAACACACTTTCTGAGAACAGTTTCCCCTTCAGGTGTCTCTATTTCTTTGTAAGTCATGGCATTCTCGTCAACCTTCCCATCCACACCAACACAAATGAGTTGTGTCTTTTTCTCTGATTCCACACCCTCACTAACTACCCTAATTTGGGCTTTGGCCCTGTCTAATTTGCACTTGTCAATCATGATGTGATTGATATCAACTTCAGGTCTCAGTAGGTGTTTGATGTCATGGAGCAAGGCATTCCCAAGAGCTGCGCCCAGATTTGATGAACATTCACCTCTGACAAGTTCCATAGCATATCTGGGAAACTTTAAAAGGCTGTAGTCTCCTGAAGGCCTCTTCCTAGGCTGCCATTCATCTTCTCCTTCCTGAAAATAAATGGAAAATATTAATGCGTTTTCTGTTTATTTATTTATTTATTTATTTAATATATTTATTTTTATTTATTTATTTATTTATTTATTTAATTAATTAATTTATTTATTTATTTATTTATAATTATATACAGGGTGTCACATAAGTCCGGCATCATAGGAGAAATTCATATTTTTCTATTTCTACAAACCATAATTCATATTTTTCTCTTTCTACAGGCCATGATGTCTGTGAGCAAGGAAGAACGAATCCAGATTTTGACTCCGATTTCCTATGAGTAGAATTATCTGGATTCGTTCTTCCTTGCTCACAGACATTATGGCCTGTAGAAAGAGAAAAATATGAATTATGGTTTGTAGAAATAGAAAAATATGAATTTCTCCTATGATGCCAGACTTATGGGACACCCTGTATAATTAATATAAATAAAAGGAAACTAACCTCGCCACCAGATGAACTGCTTGTAAGTCCAGGCAACTCTGTAGGTTGTATGAAAGATCCTACTAGCTCAACTTCCTCCTGAGGTAGTACATGTTGCTGTCCTTCTTTGGCCTTCCTGTCTCTTTTGGCAGCAGCTGTGTCCACTGAAGACAGCTGGTATGCACCCTTAGGACCTGTTTTGGATCGCTGATCACGAAGGTATGCTCTTTCTTCAAGTGGCACCTTTACATTTCGAGGGCAAACACAGATGATGTGTTCTTGTGCACACGTGTCCTTCTTACAGTATACTCTTAAATCACTGCAAGGCAAAATATCCAAAGAACAGGAACAGGCAGAAATATCAAAAAGTTTGTCCAAGTTAGCATCCAGATTTCGCTTGACACTTGCCTTAGCATGCTTGCGATTAATGTCTTTCACAAGAGTGAGTAGGTCTTTAACCTTCCTGTCAATGGATTTGTCATTAATCAAAGGCAGCCTTGGATTCACTGAAGACCAAATGGATTTTAAATCCTTGCTAACTTGCTGCACTAAGGCCCAAAAATCTGCGCCAGGGTTAGCATGATTAAGGTCATAATAGTGTTGAATCAGCTGCCTGTAAGTGCTTGGTTCGGTCATTAATAATTCACAAGGACCACCTCCATACTTTTCTTCACTTTTCTTTCGGGTCAGGTGTCTTGTTTTCGCTTTCGGCATTATTTACACCGGAAAATCTGAAACATAATGAAAAGCGTCAATGCGAATAGCAATATGTAAGAAATAAGCGTGAACGGTCAGAGGAAATATAATATTTTACCATTATTTTTTTAAAGATGCATAATTAATAATTATATAAAAATACAAGCAAAACGTTGATATTTATGCTTATAGAAACAAGTTAATAATTTTGGGTTTGCTTTGTTTTGGTTGCGCGTATGCCGCATACGGGATTTTACGCATGAAGCGACAACAGAAAAAATTAAAAACTTAAAAGCTAAATTCGCATTCTGATCTTTTATCAAAATGCATTTCTTTGTGATTTTCACATTCCATAGATGAAACGACAACTACTAGATGTTTATTCGCTTTCTGGTACCAACTTCGACCACCCCTAAATTATATATATATATGATGAATAAAACCACGAAGGAAAGGAAACACAGAAAGGTGCTCAAGCGCTTTCGTCTAATGACATCCTCAGGAACACTGAAGTACATAGAAGGTTACAGCCTATATATAGGTTACACAAAAAAAAAATATATATATATTATATAAAGGGTGATCCAGAGAAATGGGACCCAAAAGAAACCCCTGTAACTCTTAAAGTATAAGTCCTTTTATAAAATCATACGCATCATTCGAAAGAGGATAGTTACAAGTTTGTATAGGATTGTATAGGTTTTGACAATACAAGACAAGATAAGATACAAAACAAAATAAAAGTGTTAGTTAAAACTAACCCTTCAAGATGACTGCATGGACTGTGGAACAGCTGCGTTTCATAACTGAACAATATTATGAGCATGGAAGAAGTGTAGTTTCAGCTCAAAGATCTTTCAAGACAAATTTTCAGATGTCAAAATCTCCTTCTAAGAAAGTAATCCGTCGGTGTGTCAGAAATTGGTGGTGTCATTTACCTTCTGTTCGATCCATTGACAGAATTGTCGTCTTCGTGCGAAATCTCCATAGTTTAGTTGTTGCACTGTTTGAATTTTATATGGAAAGAGCATTAAATTTTGCTTGAATATACGGTGTGTTGTTCCATATCCAACCTAACAGCTGAGAAGCACGTCTGATGCTTATGTTAGGATTATCCTGTACAATTTCATGAGTTCTGTTAATGATCTCGTCTATCCTTGCTGTGCGCACTCTTCCAGTTGGTTTTCTTTTTCCAATGCTGCCAGTTAGGGAAAAATTTCTGACACACCGACGGATTACTTTCTTAGAAGGTGATTTTGACATCTGAAAATTTGTCTTGAAAGATCTTTGAGCTGAAACTACACTTCTTCCATGCTCATAATATTGCTCAGTTATGAAACGCAGCTGTTCCACAGTCCATGCAGTCATCTTGAAGGGTTAGTTTTAACTAACACTTTTATTTTGTTTTGTATCTTATCTTGTCTTGTATTGTCAAAACCTATACAATCCTGTGCAAACTTGTAACTATCCTCTTTCGAATGATGCGTATGATTTTATAAAAGGACTTATACTTTAAGAGTTACAGGGGTTTCTTTTGGGTCCCATTTCTCTGGATCACCCTTTATATATATATATATATATATATATATATATATATATATATATATATATATATATATATACATACATACATATACAATAAACGGAGAAATGAAATTAAAAAAAATAAAAAATTATTAAAAGATTATGGGATGGGCATACAACTTTGTAAGGAAACACTATCGATTTTTAGCACAAGATCAAACTACCGATTTTTAGCACAAGATTAAATTTGTTTCCAACCAATGTTATAAAAAAAAAAATACAAATTTATACTGGAAATCTGGCCGGGTTTTATCACTCTACCCATCTTGTATATAAAAATAAATTGAAAAATAAAAGTTATTAGAGTGGCATACAAGTTTACCAAAGATTTAGCGTTCTACCCTTCTTATCTAAATCTTTTCTGAAGGAATTCAAAACAACAGGATCGAGTTGAAAAAGACCTTTGCTTATGTTGAAGTTATTTGAAAGTTGGATAATGGCAGACTCAAGAATATTTCTATTAACAATGTTGCCAGAGTGAAATAAAACTGAAGCATTATTCCAATCAATACAGTGGGATAACTCTGACAAATGGACAAAAAGGGCACTGGACGACTGTCCTGTTCTAACGGAATATTGATGCTGTTTTATACGTGTGTGCAAATCCTTTCCCGTCTGACCTATGTAAAAGGAATCACATTGTTTACAACCAATTTTATAGATAATGCCTGAATTATTGGTAGGGCTATTTTTTACAACGATATTTTTCACAATATTGTTATATGAAAATACTACATTAATATCCAAAAGTTTAAGTACATTAGCAATGCCTAAAAAGCCCGGGAAAAATGGAAGTACTAAAATATTTTTTGACAAAGTACGAGTGTTATTATTGCCCCGATAGAAAGTTCGTTTTGCATTGTTGAGACAAGATTCCATAAACGCAGATGGATAACACAGATCACTTCCAATACCGTTGATTTTTTCTAATTCGGCATCGATGTATTCCGGACTGGCGATCCTAAGGGCGCGGAGAAACATTGAAGAAAAAATGGCCTTCTTAGTGGGGATGTCATGTCCCGAGTAAAAGTGTACGTAGGACAAATTGTTTGTTTTTTCCGATAGATACTGAACTTAAAACCTGGGCTTTCCCTATGTACACGCACATCCAAAAACGGAATTGAATTGTCTTGTTCCACTTCTAAAGTAAACTTAATGGAGGAGACTTGATCATTTAACTGAAGGAGGAAGTTATCCAGGTCACGATTCATGGGCCAGATACACAAAATATCGTCGACGTACCGCAACCAAGGGATGCCAACCCCAGGATTCTCGGAATGTAAGTAATTTCGAAAAAACTCCATATAAATATTGGAGAGGAGGGGCGACAAGGGGTTGCCCATGGCCATCCCAAAAACTTGTTGATAATACTCGTTATTGAAAGTGAATTTACAGTCTTTGATGCAAAGCTTATTAAGTTCCAAAACAATGTGTGAAGGTAGTGGCAGGTCATACTTATGTAATTCTTGGGAGAGAAAGTCAAGCATATCATCAATCGGCACTTTTGTAAACAATGAACAAACGTCAAAACTGATCAATCTATCGTTAGTTTCAGTACGTGCATTATTCAATTTTTCAGTAAGATCCATGGAATTTTTTACATGTGAATCAGAGATAGTTCCGAGAATGGGGGACAAGACTTTGACAAGCCATTTGGAGAGTGTATAAGTAATAGAGCCCACCGAGCTAATAATTTTAAAGAAACATATTGAAGTCACCAGCCAAATGAGTGGTCCGCCTTCAAAAATTTAAACATTGCCAAACGTAACTTTGTAACCGTTATTCCCCAACCGTGGATCCAACCTTTGTTTGATGAAATTTACAACGAGTTGCGTCGGAGAACTTCTTCACTTCGTAACATCTTGGATCGAAAAATTAAGTCTCATTCGAAACAGTCAGTGGAGTAAAAAAGCAAGCTCAAAGTGTGTTTTGAACCTTTCTTCGAAAAACATTAGTGACGATGCAAAAAGTGCCCTTGGATATGGTATGTCCTTTTTTATTGTTAAAAAACCTTCGGCTTTACAAATTTGTTACAGTCTCGCTTGTTTTGAGAAACAGTGTAATCTCCCTCAGTATTTGTTTAACATAGTTAAAGGCCTCGTTTATAGTGCGGCGAATAGTAGTTACGAAGATAACTTTCCTAAACGTTTTCGCAATAGCCTCTCACAATTAAAAAAAGATGGGGAGCTCCATATTACTAAAGCAGACAAGGCTAACACCATAGTAATTATGGACAAAGTGGACTACCTCAGAAAGATGAACGAGCTTCTCCAGGACCCCGCCACATGCAGCAAACTTAGGAAGAACCCGCAGGATGACGTCATCAAATCATTTAATAGTGGCTTGAAACGCATTCTCAAAGATCATAAGGACTTAATTCCGCTTTTCATGTCCACTTCACCTTCTCTGCCCTACCTTTACGGTCTTATTAAAACCCACAAACCTGGCAACCCTATGCGCCCTATTATTAGCTCGGTGGGCTCTATTACTTATAAACTCTCCAAATGGCTTGTCAAAGTCTTGTCCCCCATTCTCGGAACTATCTCTGATTCACATGTAAAAAATTCCATGGATTTTACTGAAAAATTGAATAATGCACGTACTGAAACTAACGATAGATTGATCAGTTTTGACGTTTGTTCATTGTTTACAAAAGTGCCGATTGATGATATGCTTGATTTTCTCTCCCAAGAATTACATAAGTATGACCTGCCACTACCTTCACACATTGGTTTGGAACTTATTAAGCTTTGCATCAAAAACTGTAAATTCACTTTCAATAACGAGTATTATCATCAAGTTTTTGGGATGGCCATGGGCAACCCCTTGTCGCCCCTCCTCTCCAATATTTATATGGAGTTTTTCGAAATTACTTACATTCCGAGAATCCTGGGGGTTGGCATCCCTTGGTTGCGGTACGTCGACGATATTTTATGTATCTGGCCCATGAATCGTGACCTGGATAACTTCCTCCTTCAGTTAAATGATCAAGTCCCCTCCATTAAGTTTACTTTAGAAGTGGAACAAGACAAATCAATTCCGTTTTTGGATGTGCGTGTACATAGGGAAAGCCCAGGTTTTAAGTTCAGTATCTATCGGAAAAAACAAACAATTTGTCCTACGTACACTTTTACTCGGGACATGACATCCCCACTAAGAAGGCCATTTTTTCTTCAATGTTTCTCCGCGCCCTTAGGATCGCCAGTCCGGAATACATCGATGCCGAATTAGAAAAAATCAACGGTATTGGAAGTGATCTGTGTTATCCATCTGCGTTTATGGAATCTTGTCTCAACAAGGCAAAACGAACTTTCTATCGGGGCAATAATAACACTCGTACTTTGTCAAAAAATATTTTAGTACTTCCATTTTTCCCGGCTTTTTAGGCATTGCTAATGTACTTAAACTTTTGGATATTAATGTAGTATTTTCATATAACAATATTGTGAAAAATATCGTAGTAAAAAATAGCCCTACCAATAATTCAGGCATTATCTATAAAATTGGTTGTAAACAATGTGATTCCTTTTACATAGGTCAGACGGGAAAGGATTTGCACACACGTATAAAACAGCATCAATATTCCGTTAGAACAGGACAGTCGTCCAGTGCCCTTTTTGTCCATTTGTCAGAGTTATCCCACTGTATTGATTGGAATAATGCTTCAGTTTTATTTCACTCTGGCAACATTGTTAATAGAAATATTCTTGAGTCTGCCATTATCCAACTTTCAAATAACTTCAACATAAGCAAAGGTCTTTTTCAACTCGATCCTGTTGTTTTGAATTCCTTCAGAAAAGATTTAGATAAGAAGGGTAGAACGCTAAATCTTTGGTAAACTTGTATGCCACTCTAATAACTTTTATTTTTCAATTTATTTTTATATACAAGATGGGTAAAGTGATAAAACCCGGGCAGATTTCAGTATAAATTTGTATTTTTTTTTTTTTTATAACATTGGTTGGAAACAATTAATTTAATCTTGTGCTAAAAATCGGTAGTTTGATCTTGTGCTAAAAATCGATAGTGTTTCCTTACAAAGTTGTATGCCCATCCCATAATCTTTTAATAATTTTTTTTTTTTTTTTAAATTTCATTTCTCCGTTTATTGTATATGTATGTATGTATGTATATATATATATATATATATATATATATATTATATATATATATATTTTTTTTTTGTAACCTATATATAGGCTGTAACCTTCTATGTACTTCAGTGTTCCTGAGGATGTCATTAGACGAAAGCGCTTGAGCACCTTTCTGTGTTTCCTGTCCTTCGTGGTTTTATTCATCATAAATATTTTTCACGTGTTACTTTTGTGAAATAATTTTCATATATATATATTTATATATATATATATCAAAATTATTTCACGAAAGTAACACGTGAAAAATATTTATGATGAATAAAACCACGAAGGAAAGGAAACACAAAATGGTGCTCAAGCGCTTTCGTCTAATGACATCCTCAGGAACACTGAAGTACATAAAAGGTTAAGCCTATATATAGGTTACAGAAAGAAAAAAAGAAAAAATAAATAACATACATACACACACACACATATATATATATATATATATATATACATACACACATATCTATAATACAAATACATACATACATACATACATACATATATATACAATAAACAGAGAAGTAAAAATAAAAAATTAAAAATTAAAACCTTAAAGGATTACCAGTGAGGCGTACAGATTTGTAAGGAAAAATATCGATTTTTAGCACAAGATCAAATGGATTATAAAAATACAAATTTATACTGGAACTCTGCCGGGTTTTAACACACTGCTGCCTATGGTCAGGTTTCGATATATATAAAAAAATAAAATGCAAATTAAAAGTTAATCGATTTTTAGCACAAGATCAAATGGATTATAAAAATACAAATTTATACTGGAACTCTGCCGGGTTTTAACACATGCTGCCTATGGTCAGGTTTCGATATATAAAAAAATAAAATGCAAATTAAAAGTTAATAAAGTAGAAGACAAGTTTACCAAAGATTTAATGTTTTACCTTCTTATCTAAATCTGTTTTAAAGGAATTCAAAATAACAGGATCGAGTTGAAAAAGACCTTTGCTTATGTTGAAGTTATTTGAAAGTTGGATAATGGCAGACTCAAGAATATTTCTATTAACAATGTTGCTTGAATGGAATAAAACTGAAGCATTATTCCAATCAATACAGTGGGCTAACTCTGACAAATGGACAAAAAGGGCACTGGACAACTGTCCTGTTCTAACGGAATATTGATGCTGTTTTATACGTGTGTGCAAATCCTTTCCCGTCTGACCTATGTAAAAGGAATCACATTGTTTACAACCAATTTTATAGATAATGCCTGAATTATTGGTAGGGCTATTTTTTACTATGATATTTTTCACAATATTGTTATATGAAAATACTACATTAATATCCAAAAGTTTAAGTACATTAGCAATGCCTAAAAAGCCCGGGAAAAATGGAAGTACTAAAATATTTTTTGACAAAGTACGAGTGTTAATATTGACACGATAGAAAGTTCGTTTTGCCTTGTTGAGACAAGATTCCATAAACGCAGATGGATAACACAAATCACTTCCAATACCGTTGATTTTTTCCAATTCGGCATCGATGTATTCCGGACTGGCGATCCTAAGGGCGCGGAGAAACATTGATGAAAATATGGCCTTCTTAGTGGGGGTATCATGTCCCGAGTAAAAGTGTACGTAGGACAAATTGTTTGTCGTTTTCCGATAGATACTAAACTTAAAACCTGGGCTTTCCCTATGTACACGCACATCCAAAAATGGGATTGAATTGTCTTGCTCAACTTCTAAAGTAAACTTAATGGAGGGGACTTGATCATTTAACTGAAGGAGGAAGCTATCCAGGTCACGATTCATGGGCCAGATACACAAAATATCGTCGACGTACCGCAACCAAGGGATGCCAACCCCCAGGATTCTCGGAATATAGGTAATTTCGAAAAACTCCATATAAATATTGGAGAGGAGGGGCGATAAGGGGTTGCCCATAGCCATCCCAAAAACTTGTTGATAATACTCGTTATTGAAAGTGAATTTACAGTCTTTGATGCAAAGCTTAATGAGTTCCAAAACAATGTGTGAAGGTAGTGGCAGGTCATACTTATGTAATTCTTGGGAGAGAAAGTCAAGCATATCGTCAATCGGCACTTTTGTAAACAATGAACAAACATCAAAACTGATCAATTTATCGTTAGTTTCAGTACGTGCATTATTCAATTTTTCCGTAAGATCCATGGAATTTTTTACATGTGAATCAGAGATAGTTCCGAGAATGGGGGACAAGACTTTGACAAGCCATTTGGAGAGTTTATAAGTAATAGAGCCCACCGAGCTAATAATAGGGCGCATAGGGTTACCAGGTTTGTGGGTTTTAATAAGACCGTAAAGGTAGGGCAGAGCAGGTGAAGTGGACATGAAAAGCGGAATTAAGTTCTTATGATCTTTGAGAAGGCGTTTCAAGCCACTATTAAATGATTTGATGACGTCATCCTGCGGGTTCTTCCTAAGTTTGGTGTATGTGGCGGGGTCCTGGAGAAGCTCGTTCATCTTTCCGATGTAGTCCACTTTGTCCATAATAACTATGGTGTTAGCCTTGTCTGCTTTAGTAATATGGAGCTCCCCATCTTTTTTTAATTGTGAGAGGCTATTGCGAAAACGTTTAGGAAAGTTATCTTCGTAATTACCATTCGCCGCACTATAAACGAGGCCTTTAACTATGTTAAACAAATACTGAGGGAGATTACACTGTTTTTCAAAACACGCGAGACTAACAAATTTGTAAAGCCGAAGGTTTTTTAACAATAAAAAAGGACATACCATATCCAAGGGCACTTTTTGCATCGTCACTAATGTTTTTCGAAGAAAGGTTCAAAACACACTTTGAGCTTGCTTTTTTACTCCACTGACTATCTCGAATGAGACTTTTAATTTTTCGATCCAAAATGTTACGAAGTGAAGTAGTTCTCCGACGCAACTCGTTGTAAATTTCATCAAACAAAGGTTGGATCCACGGTTGGGGAATAACGGTTACAAAATTATGTTTGGCGATGTTTAAATTTTTGAAGGCGGACCACTCATTTTGTCTGGTGACTTCACCTGCTCTGCCCTACCTTTACGGTCTTATTAAAACCCACAAACCTGGTAACCCTATGCGCCCTATTATTAGCTCGGTGGGCTCTATTACTTATAAACTCTCCAAATGGCTTGTCAAAGTCTTGTCCCCCATTCTCGGAACTATCTCTGATTCACATGTAAAAAATTCCATGGATCTTACGGAAAAATTGAATAATGCACGTACTGAAACTAACGATAAATTGATTAGTTTTGATGTTTGTTCATTGTTTACAAAAGTGCCGATTGACGATATGCTTGACTTTCTCTCCCAAGAATTACATAAGTATGACCTGCCACTACCTTCACACATTGTTTTGGAACTCATTAAGCTTTGCATCAAAGACTGTAAATTCACTTTCAATAACGAGTATTATCAACAAGTTTTTGGGATGGCTATGGGCAACCCCTTATCGCCCCTCCTCTCCAATATTTATATGGAGTTTTTCGAAATTACCTATATTCCGAGAATCCTGGGGGTTGGCATCCCTTGGTTGCGGTACGTCGACGATATTTTGTGTATCTGGCCCATGAATCGTGACCTGGATAGCTTCCTCCTTCAGTTAAATGATCAAGTCCCCTCCATTAAGTTTACTTTAGAAGTTGAGCAAGACAATTCAATCCCATTTTTGGATGTGCGTGTACATAGGGAAAGCCCAGGTTTTAAGTTTAGTATCTATCGGAAAACGACAAACAATTTGTCCTACGTACACTTTTACTCGGGACATGATACCCCCACTAAGAAGGCCATATTTTCATCAATGTTTCTCCGCGCCCTTAGGATCGCCAGTCCGGAATACATCGATGCCGAATTGGAAAAAATCAACGGTATTGGAAGTGATTTGTGTTATCCATCTGCGTTTATGGAATCTTGTCTCAACAAGGCAAAACGAACTTTCTATCGTGTCAATATTAACACTCGTACTTTGTCAAAAAATATTTTAGTACTTCCATTTTTCCCGGGCTTTTTAGGCATTGCTAATGTACTTAAACTTTTGGATATTAATGTAGTATTTTCATATAACAATATTGTGAAAAATATCATAGTAAAAAATAGCCCTACCAATAATTCAGGCATTATCTATAAAATTGGTTGTAAACAATGTGATTCCTTTTACATAGGTCAGACGGGAAAGGATTTGCACACACGTATAAAACAGCATCAATATTCCGTTAGAACAGGACAGTTGTCCAGTGCCCTTTTTGTCCATTTGTCAGAGTTAGCCCACTGTATTGATTGGAATAATGCTTCAGTTTTATTCCATTCAAGCAACATTGTTAATAGAAATATTCTTGAGTCTGCCATTATCCAACTTTCAAATAACTTCAACATAAGCAAAGGTCTTTTTCAACTCGATCCTGTTATTTGAATTCCTTTAAAACAGATTTAGATAAGAAGGTAAAACATTAAATCTTTGGTAAACTTGTCTTCTACTTTATTAACTTTTAATTTGCATTTTATTTTTTTACATATATCGAAACCTGACCATAGGCAGCAGTGTGTTAAAACCCGGCAGAGTTCCAGTATAAATTTGTATTTTTATAATCCATTTGATCTTGTGCTAAAATCGATTAACTTTTAATTTGCATTTTATTTTTTTATATATATCGAAACCTGACCATAGGCAGCAGTGTGTTAAAACCCGGGCAGAGTTCCAGTATAAATTTGTATTTTTATAATCCTTTGATCTTGTGCTAAAAATCGATATTTTTCCTTACAAATCTGTACGCCTCACTGGTAATCCTTTAAGGTTTTAATTTTTAATTTTTTATTTTTACTTCTCTGTTTATTGTATATATATGTATGTATGTATGTATGTATGTATTTGTATATATAGATATGTATGTATATATATATATATATGTGTGTGTGTGTATGTATGTTATTTATTTTTTCTTTTTTTCTTTCTGTAACCTATATATAGGCTTAACCTTTTTATGTACTTCAGTGTTCCTGAGGATGTCATTAGACGAAAGCGCTTGAGCACCATTTTGTGTTTCCTTTCCTTCGTGGTTTTATTCATCATATATATATATATATATATATATATATATAAGTATAAGTATAAGTATTCGAGAGCTAAGTTTCGGTACAACATAATCTGAACAACTCAAAATCTAACTGAATGTGGGGGTCTGTCCATAAAAATTTAGTGATTCACAGAATTAATCACTTCATTAAAAATATAGCATCTCTTTACATAGAAAGTGTGTGTGTATATATATATACACACACACTTTCTATGTAAAGAGATGCTATATTTTTAATGAAGTGATTAATTCTGTGAATCACTAAATTTTTATGGACAGACCCCCACATCCAGTTGGATTTTGAGTTGTTCAGATTATGTTGTACCGAAACTTAGCTCTCGAATTTTATATATGTGATGTGTACAGTATAATGTGTGTTTGTGAATAATTTATTTTGAAAGTCTTAATATTAAACAAAGCGTTCGGTGCTAAAAATAGAGCGCTCGATTGCGCCTCCACAATAGAAATAGTCAGAAGTATCCGATAGAAATAGACAGACGCGTTCGGAGTCTTTCGATGATGAATATCGTTTTCTTCTTATTAACAGCAGTATTTTATTGTTGTTATTATTATTATTATTATTGTGTCATCTTGATACCAGTGACCCTTAAACCTTATATTTATATTTGTAAACTTTGAAAATTTTACAATTAAAACCGTGGCCTCTTAAGTTTAAATTATTATTATTACTATTATTTGTCACAACCATATGATTTACCATGCCTATGTTCAGACTATCCATGTTTGTGCCATGAGACGTTCGCTCGCGAAAGTCCCTTTATTTCTTTCCCTCAAAGTCCAAACAAGACAATCAACGGTTTAGATTGTTTTAGATTTTTATCAGAATATTTCCCATATCCCGATTTCCCATCTGTTATGGAATTAATTATAATTAATTATTGTTATCTTCATCCCTAAATTTTATCAGAGTATGCTTACACACTGAATGTGGCATGATTTAAACCTTTGTTTGTACTTTTTTACTCATTTACTTAATTCATTCCGAAGTGCACCCAATTCATTAATTATTATTGTTGTATATATTGTATAATATTGTTGTATATTTAGTTAATAGTTTTACTCACTCTAATTCATTTCCTTTCATTTCTCATCCGAACTAAATAACTAAATAACGTATTAATTATAAATTAACATATATTGTATAATGTGATGCCATAAAATAAAGGTTATGTAAAGGAAATTCAATAATTTAGTAGCCTTTAGATTAAGTTATCTATTGGGGAAAAAAAAATTAGATTGTTTTATTGTTTTTTAAATTGAGTTGCCTATTGGGGAATTTTTTCGCTTGTGTATTTAACTCATTTACTTTGTAAATTCTGTCTATTTCTTTCTTGTCCCTGAAGATGTGAATATATCACGAAAGCGCTCGGACTTCGTGTTTCCTTTTCCTTTTCCCTGTGGTTCTTTGGTTATTAAAAAGATCACGTGTTATTCTGTGATTTTATTGCATATATATATATATATATATATATATATATATATTAGTGATGTAGGTCACATCCGCATCCGCATCCGCATCCGCGGAACATCCGCACATTTTCTCGCATCCGCATCCGCACCCGCATCCGCACTTTGGACTGCGGATGTCGTGCGGATGTGGACCGTTGAGATAAAATGTCATTAATAAGCGGAAATTATCAAATTCTACTATATTAAAAGAACTAGTTCATTGTGCGCAAAAGTGATGCAAGCGACAAGACGAGAGGCTGTTCTTGTATGAAGTTACTCTCTTGCAACCTACTTAGATCCACGTTACAAAGCTAAGTTATTTTCACCTAGTACATTAGAACGAGTTAAATCATCACTTGGCAAGCAGTTGAAGAGCTTCAATCTCTTGAATCTGTCGCTTCGCCCCCACCAAAAGAATAAAAGTTTCAGTGACAGAACCAACACCTTCAACAAGCAAATCTATCACAGAATCTGTCTCTCAGTTTCTTGAGTCAAGCAGCAATGACGAGACCTACGCGATGTCAAAAGATGTAGTTAAAATGATCGAGAGCTATCACCAAGAAAAACGCCTGGCTGCATGTGACAATCCTATTAGTTGGTGGAAAAATACGCAGAATATCTATCCATACTTGAGTAAACTTGCAAGGAAACATTTAGCCTGTCCTCCAACAAACGTACCAAGCGAGAGATTATTTAGCAGTGCTGGATTAATATATGATGAAAAGAGAAACAGACTGGCAGCAGAAAAGGCAGAAAATTAATGTTCCTTAAGCATAACCTTCCTATAATTAAGTTTGAACATTAAACGATGAACATCTTAGTTTACTTTATTTTAATTACTCATTTATAAATATGCCTAATAAAACTTTAAACTTAATATAAATAGTTATCAAGCTAATTAAGATCTCTTTCTATAAGGGTGGAGGAGGTTGGGGAAAGAGGTCGGTGGGGTGCATTTGAGTTGGGTTCACGTCCCGCATCCTGGTAACACAATTATGGTTTCTAATTGTGGCTGAAACTCAACAAAATATAACGAATTTATTTGCAGACGAATTCACTAATTGATTTCTATATTAGTTAGATGCTTGATATTATTTTATATGTTCAGAGAAAAGTACAGCAATTATTGTACAATTAATCAATTATACTACATTATAGCTACAGCTCTCTCTATATAATAACTTATTATATACGTTAAACACAACAAATCTCGAATATATCCTAAAAAATAACGAAAATGTAGACATCCGCATCCGCATCCGCGGATGTTGAAATCAAACATCCTCATCCGCATCCGCATCCGCGGATGTGAAAAAAATGACATCCGCTACATCACTAATATATATATATATATATATATATATATATATATATATATTGAAAAATTATTTCACGAAAGTGACACGTGAAAAGTATTTATGATGAATAAAACCACGAAGGAAAAAGAAACACAAAGGGGTGCTCAAGCGCTTTCGTCTAATGACATCCTCAGGAACACTGGAGTGAAAGGACAGATCAAGGCAATATATAGGTTACAAAAATAAACATACATACATACATATTCACATATATATACATATATATATATATATATATACATATATACATATATATAGTAAGCATAGAAAAAAATTGTGGGAGGAGCCAACATTTATATGGTCACAGAAGAATAAAGATAAAAATAAATATAAATATAAATTGAGAAAAATTAATTACAAATAGTGCCTTAGTGATATATATGTCACAGCCTAAATAATCATAAAGAAATAAACAGGCAAATAAAAAAACCCATAAATATATATACATACATATATATATATATATATATACATATATATACACATATATATATATATATATATATATATATAAAGACACTTTTATCACTTTGGCCGACCTTCAATATAAATTCAAATGGCTTTTTTATGGAACAGGTCACAAAAGAATAAAGAAATAAAAATAAATATAAATATTGTAAGTGGAGTCTACCAATTCAAGCTCAAGAGAGTTTTACAATCGATTTAATAGATGCTGCCAAATTGATATATATGTCACATTATTAAAAAATAAAAAATTGAAAGATAAATTTTAAGAGAGGCACACCAATTTATAAGGGAAAAATTACCACATATGCATATTATAGTCACAAACGAATAAAAAAGTACAAGTAAATATAAATTGGAAAACAAAATGATGCCTAGATGATATATAAAGAACAATAAATATATATACAACATATTTACGGTATATATACGAAATAAAAACGCAATATATACAGTATATATATATATATATATATGCATAAGGGAAAAAAATTACCAAATTTGTTTTTATAATTATTGTCTGAGAAAACGGTAGGTCGCAAAAGAATAAAGAAATAAAAATAAATATAAATTGAAAAAATTACAAATAATACACGTACACATATATACCCGCATACCCAAATATATATATACATATACACACATATATACAAACACACACACACACACACACATATATATATATATATATATACAAGCTTGACCTTCACGAAATGAGAAATCATCCCAGAAACCTTGTGAGGTTGTAAGGTAAGGTAAGGTACATACACATATACATATATATATATATATATTTAACTGCATACATACATACATAACATACATATACACACATACATACATACATATACACACATATACATACAAACACATTTAACTGCAATGACCACACACATACGCACATACACATACATACATACACATACACGCATACAGCAAAAAATTGAAAAATAAAATTGTAAGGGAAACAACAGACAAAAACAAATTTTTTACCAAAGATTTAACAACCTGCCTTTTTGTTTAAATCCATTCTGAAGGAATTCAGAGCAACGGGATCAAGTTGAAACAGACCTTTACCATGTTAAGGTTATTTGTAAGTTGAATTATAGCCGACTCAAGAATATTTCTATTAACAATGTTGCTAGAGTGAAACAAAACTGAAACATTATTCCAATCAATACAATGGGATAACTCTGACAAATGGACAAAAAGGGCACTGGACAACTGTCCCGTTCTAACAGAATATTGATGCTGTTTTACACGCGTTTGCAAATCCTTTCCCGTCTGACCTATGTAAAAGGAATCACATTGCTTACACCCAATTTATAGATAATGCCTAAATTATTGGTAGGGCTATTTTTACTATGATGTTTTTCACAATATTGTTATATGAAAAAACTACACTGATATCCAAAAGTTTAAGTACATTAGCAATGCCTAAGAATTTGTCCTACGTACACTTTTACTCTGGACATGACACCCCTATTAAAAAGGCCATATTTTCCTCAATGTTTCTCCGCGCTCTTAGGATCGCCAGTCCTGAATACATCGATGCCGAATTGGAAAATATCAACGGTATTGGAAGTGAGTTGTGTTACCCATCTGCGTTCATGGAATCTTGTCTTAATAAGGCTAAACGAACCTTCTATCGTGTGAATAATAACACTCGCACCTTGTCAAAGAATATTTTAGTATTCCATTTTCCCGGGCTTCTTAGGCATTGCTAATGTACTTAAACTTTTGGATATCAGTGTAGTTTTTCATATAACAATATTGTGAAAAACATCATAGTAAAAAATAGCCCTACCAATAATTTAGGCATTATCTATAAAATTGGGTGTAAGCAATGTGATTCCTTTTACATAGGTCAGACGGGAAAGGATTTGCAAACGCGTGTAAAACAGCATCAATATTCTGTTAGAACGGGACAGTTGTCCAGTGCCCTTTTTGTCCATTTGTCAGAGTTATCCCATTGTATTGATTGGAATAATGTTTCAGTTTTGTTTCACTCTAGCAACATTGTTAATAGAAATATTCTTGAGTCGGCTATAATTCAACTTACAAATAACCTTAACATGAGTAAAGGTCTGTTTCAACTTGATCCCGTTGCTCTGAATTCCTTCAGAATGGATTTAAACAAAAGGGCAGGTTGTTAAATCTTTGGTAAAAATTTGTTTTTGTCTGTTGTTTCCCTTACAATTTATTTTTCAATTTTTGCTGTATGCGTGTATGTGTATGTATGTATGTGTATGTGCGTATGTGTGTGGTCATTGCAGTTAAATGTGTTTGTATGTATATGTGTGTATATGTATGTATGTATGTGTGTATATGTATGTATGTATGTATGTATGTATGCAGTTAAATATATATATATATATATGTATATGTGTATGTACCTTACCTTACCTTACAACCTCACAAAGGTTCTGCGGGATGATTTCTCATTTCGTGAAGGTCAAGCGTGTAGATATATATATATATATATATGTGTGTGTGGTGTGTGTGTTGTTTGTATATAGGTGTATAGGTATATATATTGGGTATGCGGGTATATATGTGTACGTGTATTATTTGTAATTTTTTCAATTTATATTTATTTTTATTTCTTTATTCTTTGCGACCTACCGTTTTCTCAGACAATAATTATAAAAAACAAATTGGTAATTTTTTTCCCTTATGCATATATATATATATATATATATATACTGTATATATTGCGTTTATATTTCGTTATAATACCGTAAATATGTTGTATATATATTTTATGTTCTTTATATATCATCTAGCATCATTTTGTTTTCCAATTTATTTTACTTGTACTTTTTAT